>CATQJA010001110.1:0-28363 GCA_958295435.1 Mesorhabditis spiculigera | reverse complement strand
ATAATCCACCAATTTGAACTTCAAGAATTCAAAAAAAAACGAGCTTGTTTTCCTTCCTAAGCATCCAAAAACCAAAAACAAACTAAAATCACTCACCCGTATCGCATTCCTGATGTCCATTCTTACGATGACTTCTGTGGCCTCGAAGAAGAAGAAGCAGCTTCACCAGATTGAAGAAATGGGCCACCCACAGCGGATGCCCAATTTTATGGGACAGGGGAGAAGACTAGGAATGGGGCGTACAAGAAAATTATAGAGTACGAGAGGAGGTAACCTCCGGTGGCTCAGGCCCTCGAAAAAACTAGAAATTCCTGAATTTGGAGTGGTTTCATAATTTTTCTTAATGTCGTACAATAGCTTAAAATTTTATTTGTATTCGCATAGTTTTTAATCGATTTTTTAGTATGTAGTTTGTCGTTTTCCGTGATATTTATTTTCTCAAATATAAGGTGATTCAGCCTCGGTGGGCTCCGCTTCCGGCAGTATCGTCGCATTCTTAGCCTGGCCCAATTGTTCTGGCGGGAGGTTATAGGACTAAAAAAGGACCATGTTGTTAGGATAATGACGTATTGGTAATTACGGAAAAAAAACCCTTGCCTGCGCAATGCCGCAAAAATTCTGCCCAACCTGGCCGCACTTTGGGTTGTTGTCGGTAGAGCGGACCATGTACATCAAAAGGTCACAGTAGCTAAAAAAGAAGCGTTTTTGAATCTTTTCGATAATTATTGGTTATTATGACCAACGTAAAATATTGGCACTATCGAGAGCAACTTACTAGTCAACTGTTCATTAAATAGCTTTTATTGAAGTTTAAAGGTATCAAAAACTAACGTTTGATCACACATCTCCTTCGTCATGCCCTTCTTTCCGATTATCGACTCCAGGCATAAGTTGTGGATAAAACAGATCCGTTGGTAGTGCTCTAAACAAGAAGAATTGCGTAGACAAATCTTTTCTAGGCAGACAGACTAGCAGCGATTCTTTGTGAATTTTCGCTGAAGGGCTCGAGTTAGCAGCTACTAATTTTTGCTGTTGTTCAGTTTTAAGGCACATTAACAAGTATTCTTTGATACCCTTTGCTTTCGGAAGCTAGCAGAGGTCATTTGGGACACTTGTGCTCCGTGCATAATACGGATTAAGAGGCTACGTTAAATGAATTTACTAATTGCTACTCTTAATCCTACCTTATATAATTTTGGTGTGTATCTCTGTGTGTGTGTGTGGATGTCACTTTCGAGGGCCGATTTGAGGGCCTTCCCGTGCATAAAATGCTCTAATTCTCCGTCACTTGGGGGAATCGACCCTCCTCTTTCCGATGGCGTTTTCAGAATTCCGATAAAATACAAGTTTACAAAGTTAAAGCCGGTTTTACTCATTTTTCGGGGTAATTTGCATAATGTGAAAAAATAGAAATTTCTTCATTCCTGCAAGTTTCACGCGCGCGTGTGGTCGGGGGTCCGAAGGACCCGAGCTATCGGAAAGTCAAATTTCGGTAAAGGTTGATTCCAGCGCCCAAGGCCCGCGAAGCGGGTTTTGGGCGCTGGTTTACTTATATTTCTAGGGCTAATTTCTTAGTTTAAGCTTCGCCTTAACAACTTCTCATTCTCACGTCGAAATGCATGAGTAAGAGCGTGTGAGCCCATCTTTTCCACACATTTCCGATGCGCCGAGAGGCGCTCTTTAGCTCTGGCAAAAGGGCAGATGTTGGTGCATTAATAAATTAGCGCCCAAGACGATGAGAAGCTCCTGGCTATCTGACGGGCCTCGATGTTGGGGGCAGAGTCTTTTGATCATCTTCGTAGAAACTGTGTAAGTCAGTGGGATCTTCTCGGTTCCACATTGTTCCGTGTCCATCGCGATCTGAAGCGAATAACGGATGTAAGCGGTTAGACAAAGGTTTTTTTTGTTGTTAGAAGAAAATTGATAAAAGTTTGTCTAGGGTTAGTGATGGCTTGGTACCATCGCGTTACAACAACAAAATCGAAAAACCTAAACTTACCCTTCCAACAAGTTCCCGAAGCAGCTTTTTGCCTGAAACGTGCAATCTATGGTCTTCAATTGGTTCTTACGTTCCAAGCATGTGTCGACAACGTTTTCAAACACTTTCCGATACAGGGAAAACTGCAAAAATACTCAAATCTTTCATTCCGAATTACTTTTGGGTAGTAGATCAAGTAATCCAATTCGTGCAGGTCACACTTATCTGCCCAACTGATCGTAGTAAATATTGACAACAGTATTAGAAAATGAGCCAAAGCCATTTCGGCATGTGGGAGTTTAGTATTGAGTCGGGGAGCATTTGTGAGCATGTCCGTGCGGAATTAATTTTACCAGGAAGACTGGAATTTTCGGATCGATCGACCAATTCGGCCATCGGATTCAAGCCGGACACCTGTTTCAAAATGTTGAAAAGCAATAAATACAATACTGACTTGTGTATTCAAAACGACGCAACAATTCAGGCATCTAAACGTTGGACTAATAAATAGACTAATAGACAAATGTCCAAACTGGAAATTACTCAAACCATTGCTTACTATCTCGTTAAACGCATTTTATTCGTGTTTTTCGCCTAAAAACAGTGTTATATCCGATTACGGCATGAAATCTTGCTGTTTGTCTCAATTATCGCTCGTGCAATTTAGTTCGGTTTGACTATCGTTATTTTTAAAGTTTATTCGATTCATCAATGCAAAACCACGTTGTTTAAAGCTTAACTGAACAAGTGTTTGGGCTTGAAAATCCCGGCAATGGAGCTCAAAATCGGAAAAGCCTGTTCGCAAAAGATTTTCGCCGACAAGGAGGTGGACAACATTTTGCTGATCGAATTCTCGAGGCTCTTTTTCATATGGTGGTAATGTTTGAAGCGGGAGGCATCGTTTGACTGCTTAGCTTTTTGGACCAGGAGCTTAAAGAGTTGAGGAACCTGAGGGAGACGATTTTCAAAGAATTTTGCGGTGGTTTTGACGTCATCAGAAGTAAGAGGTCGTGAAGATCGATCAGAATTCACTTCCGCAGCGTTCCTCTTGACGTTTTCGACGAAGAGCAGGACCTCAGGGTCTTGATCATCGGATTCTCCTGATCCCTCGACCTCATCCTCCAGCTCCTTCTTGAAGTCTGGATCCTGGGGAGCCAGGCCGTACTGCTCGCGGACTTCTTTCAGGAAGAAGTAGGTGAGAGCAAACTCGTAGGACTTGACGTAATGGGTGAAGGCCGGGAGGCTGTCAAACGGACTTTTGATGGATTTGTCGGCGATCATGGCCTGAAATTAAAACATCGTTTACACAGAAAAGCGGATAAGAACGTTTATAGGAAAAACGTTGCAAAGAAGCATAAAAACTCATAAAATTAGCGAAGAATCCAAGCGAACGAATTCATTAGTCTTTGTTGACTTTTTAAGAAGTTTAAAGCTCAAAAGCGTTGTTCGCGAAACCCGAAAAACACAAAAAGTAGCTAAATTAAGATGCAATCAAAGGGTAATCTAGAGTAGAAAACAAATTCTTAACATAAAATTTCGAAAATACTCACATGTAAATCCTCCGTCGATAGGCAGAAGTTTCCGACATGATAGAAATATTGCTGTTCCAGTTCCGGAAAATCGATTATCGAAATGTCAGTTTCATTGGCGAAAATAGGACGGGTTTCGTTAGCCGTTACAAGGCAGCGGTCCCCTGGAAACCACAAGTTTTAAGGGTATTTAAATTTGTAAACGTATTTCTTTTAGCATAACCTGCTTATTCCGATCGTCATAGCTTATGCTTAGCGTATGAAGTATAAAATTCTAGAACTTACAGTCATGAACGTAGCATTGACCCTCCTGTTTTTCGATAAGGCCGCCATCAACAAGTGCTGTAGCAAGGAGAAGAAGATAGAAAATCATCTAAATTTATATTGTTGGGATTTACGAAAGAAAATAAAGCCAAATATCACCCCAAAAGCCGATCCAAATTTGCATATGACCTGAACGGACCTGGCTCTCTACATCTCCAGGTAATTAATAATTAGGTCAAGGCGCGAGATCCGCGCGATCAGATATTTTCCATATGGCGTTGTTGCCAGATTCCGAATATGCTGACACCCTCGGGAAGCAAAGATCAACCTAAAAATAGAATTTGGACATAGAAAAAGAATAATTAAGATAGCGAAACTTCAAATAGCTTGTATTTTGACTGCCAGGCGAGTTTATGTTTAGTCTAAATTCGGGAAGTCTGTTGAAAAAAATAAAAGCACAGGGAAGGGGCTTGAATTCCGTTTTCTCATTCTCTGAAAATCCAAACATGAAGCTGTCGTCTTTTGGAATTTTCGAAATAATTTGTCTGATCGGCTATTCGATTGGCTGTGAAGTTTCAGGAGATGAGGTTTGTCAAACAGACTTTATGGCCTACTGAAGTACTAAAACTACGCGCGTAAGCGAAACTACTGAACTTGTTAAAAAATGCAGTATATTGGTGTGCTGATAGTCTTGAGGTTTATACAAATAAAAAGCCAAGAAACTTAACATATTTATATTTAGGTGTATCAGTGCGGAGTCGACCATGGCGTGATGTCGCACTACTCTCCGAACTTGCCGGTGTTCTGGCGAAAGAACCTTTGCATGTAATAGCCCTGCGGGAGCAAAATTGCTATTTTTGCACGTTTTATTTATTACTATTTAACATTTTAGCTTATTGTCAAACGGCTTCTCGGGAGAAAATGATTTTTAAGACCTCGACCCACCATTAAAGATACACTGGTCCCGTTGCAAATTCCAGGCGATCCCTGGTTTCTGCCGGCTGTCCGTACCGGGCCCCTCCAAATAACCCCTCTCCCCTTCCCCTGACCCGCCTCTCCCTTGGCCTAGTGTGGTCTAAGGCGCTGCCCCATTCGAGCGGCCAGGGTTCGGTTTTGCTCCGCGGCGAGCGACTACCGTAACCCTGCTTGCTATCACGTGTCTAGTTGGCAGGGTGCAACCGACACAGTGGGACCAGATTGTACCTGTAACCGTTTTAGGGATTCTGCAAAATTCGCCGAGATGTGCCCCTGCGTTGATGATTACCAAAAGGATCTGATCGGAATCTGGTGTGTCGATGCTCCACATCATTATGCTAGTAATTATCTGAATTTTGCGTTGAAAGCAAAGTTTTTAGTTTTCCAGAACAACACCGACTATTTCCCAAAGCTTCATGACTGTGATATTGATGATGGATGCGGGTAAGTTGTTCTCTCGACGGCAATTTTGAACTTAGAGCCATTATTATTGATATTATTAAAAATATTTATCAACGTTTATAGTGATTTTCTGAGTTGTCATCGCGAGAATCGGGCCGCGATCAATAAGGCCTATTTGGTGTTTCTAGAGGACACTGACTATGTCAACAAGGATTACCTACGTCATAAATATACTCTTGGAAATTTTTTTGATGCGGAATTGGCTTTGAAGGTAATATTTTTAGCCTTATTCCAATTATCTTTATACCAGGTCAAATACAATCGGAATCTCTTCGGAAACTGCGCCGATGATCTTTTCGATGCGCTCAAGGGGTCGTTGACGATAATTTTGAACAGCTGAATGTCATTTTCATCATCGAAATAAATTTTCAACAAAAAAACCGCCAAAAATGGCAATTCCAAAATGTGAATCAGAGAAACGAAATCCCGTCATTTTTCCCTTGCCTGACTAATGTTGAGGCTACCCCTTCGAAAAAAACATTGAAAAAGCCATGGTAAAAATCGAGGAAATCGCAAGCTTGTCATTCCGTCCGGCAAGAACAGCAGACATGAGACTTGCAATTTCCGGAATCCTTGGGCTATTTTCGTTGATTTGTTATTCAAAGGCCTGCGATGTGCCGGGAGAAGAGGTCGGTAAAATAGCGAAAAATCAACATGATAGGATCAACCTGTACAACTAAAAACATGGAATTTTTAGACTGCAGAATCGTTATTGTTTTCAGGTCTATCAATGCGGCGTGGACCACGGGCTCATCACTAATTCGACCATTCCAAATGAACTCAGAATTTGCATGTTGGTGATATTACAATTTAGACAGAGATAGAGAGGAAGCGAGAGAGAGAGAGAGAGAGAGAACGAGAGAGGAGAGAGCAAAGTGAGGGCTACGGTTTACTTTACCCCCACCCCCCGAAACACGCGGGCTACAAAATTTTCGATAATTTCGGTTCTTTATCGGATTTCCATGACGTCATTTGTTAGAGTATAGTAGAATTTTATGACAGCTCAAAACATAGCAATAAATTATAGCAAAAATCAAATTAAACTTGGAAAATGAGGTCAACCGGTTGGCTTTCAATATTTTTAAGATTTTTTGAGATTTAAACACGCCATCAGATAGAGCGTGGTAACTATAAGCTAAGAGTTATAATTTCAGGCTTAAAATGTGAACTAAAATAGTTAGAAGATAAACAAGATTTTAAATTTGCGGTTTATGTTTATGGGGTGAAATTTTTTTTTTTATATTCCTTTCCGAATTTTGAACCATTTAAAATAGGGGGCCCAATTTTTATTTTGTTTGGATAAAAAAATGTAAAGTTAAATAGCCAAAATCAAGCGCAATCCAGCTAACCTGTCAGACAAAAATTTAATTTTCTAAATCGTAACCAAAGTGTACATTCCCGAGTGAAAGTGCTTTCCTCCAGTAACCCCTCGACCTTCGCCGAAAAATGCCCCTGCCGACATGATTACCAACGAGACTTCTCCATGCTCCAATGCAACCGGAAGTCACGGGACATAGTTGGTGGGCCCCACCCACAATATTCTGACCCCATAGAATTCCAGCATTCAAATACGACGACAATCATTTCCCGGAGCTTGAGCGGTGTGAGGCGTATGTCATGTGCGGGCAAGTTTTTTGGCCCTATTTTCCGGAATCAGATCTGGAAATCCAACCCTAGTTTGACAGTTTTTTTAGTGATGTTCTGAGCTGCCACAAAGAGAACCGGGCTAAAATCGACGCTGCCTGGAAAAATATGTGGACCAAGAGGGGGCATCGCTTTTATCGATTGGGCAAAGTGGGCCCATTTTACGAAGCCGAGGTGGCTTTCAAGGTAATTTTTGCCATTGAGTTTTGAATCGGGGTAAGGCTTTACGTCACCCCCCCAACGGCCGAAATGTCTCAAAGTTTTCGGTATTTTTGCCTATTTTGTCGGGATTTTTGCAGTAGAGCGTAGAAAAATATACTAAGAATTTTAAGTTGACCCTACAATAATGTAAAATAAAAAAGTTATAGCCAAAACATTCCGGCTGGGCGGGGGAGTAAAGGGCAGCCCGAATTTCGCATAGCGTCGCGTCGCGTGTCGCGGCGGCAGCTAATCGCTAGTGCGCCCGCAGCCACCAACAATCATAGCTTTGCCGTGCCAGCCCTTCAATGTGCATATTTCAGGCAAAATATCATAAAGCCGGATACAAAGACTGCGCTGAGGAGTTGTGGGAGGCCTTCGAACCGTCGTTCAAACTGTCGACAGAATAACCCGATTTTTGCTTTGAAATAAATCAACGAATCACGATTTTAATTCTAACATTATACGGCTTGAAAATCTTTTTTGTCGCCCTCGAAATAGGTTGTTTTCGCACGTCAAAAACAATCTTGTCATCTTATGAAAGTCAAACACGTGGGATAGAAATGGTGGCCAAGCGGATTTTTTTATTTTATTCAATTCAAGATGAGCTTCTTGCTATCCTTCCTGACCGGTATTTTTGTATTTCACGTGGCTCTGGCTTGCGAGAAAAGCGGGGATAAGGTATTACCCTATTATGCCTGCAGTCTCTTTCAGCTCAAAAATTGAATCGTAGATTTCGCTGACTCTATCTTTGGAAAAAAGCTAGCAAGAGGTTCATTTGGACGTTGATCAGCACCTCCATGCTACACTTACATCAACAAGACAAATAAATAAACTCAAATACAAAAATAAAAATAGCGAAAGAATAGGGGAAAAACTTAGGTCGAAAAATGCGGCGTTGCAAATGGCGTCATCCCAGCGGAAGGCAAAAATTCGACAGAAGTTTTCTGGCGAAAGGATCTCTGCATGTAACGCTTATCAGAAACTGTTTATTTTTCATTTTTCACAACTTTTTATCTTAAACTTAAGGTACTCCTCCATCTTTGCCGTGTCTTGCCCCTGCGTCGAGGATTATCAGATCGAGCTGGCGAAGCTGTGGTGTGGAAATGCGGCTCACAGTTATGCAGGTTTCAAAAAAAATCGGAATGGACCTCAAGGAATTCCTGAATATTTTAGAATACGAAAAAAGTGAACAATTCCCGAAGATTGAGGATTGTGAGAATAAAGATGAGAAGAAAGGGGACGAAGGAAAAGAGAGGAATAGTGGCAAGAAACAGGATTCGAAATCGAAGGAGGGCAAGAAACAGAAACGCTCAAACGATGATTGCGAGTTAGTGGTTTTTACAGTAGACGATAGGAAAGACAAAGCAAGAGAGAGCGAGAGAGAGCGACGTACTAATAAGCGTAAGTTTCATAACTTTGCAGCACCAACCTCGAATGCCATCAAGAAAACTTCCTAAAAATCAACAAAGAATACAAGACCTTTCTGCAAGCTAGCGATGGCCGTGACATCTCTAGGGGCGAATACAAGATGGGTGATTTCTACCAAGCAGAAATATACTTCAAGGTAAGAGTTAATCGATTTTTTTGAAAACTTTTCAGGCCAAATTCGATTATCCGGACTTCGAGAAGTGCAAGGATGATATTCTCTATACTTTTAAGGGATCGTATACCCGGATTACGGAGAGTTGAATAAACTTAATTTTGTGATTGTTTTGCGTCTCCCCCACTCTCTCTCTCTCTCTCTTCTTTCTGTTTCTTTGGTTTAGCTGTGATTCTGAGGTTTGTGGAAATGATCGAGAGCGAGAGAGAGAGAGGGAGAGAAAGTGCGATAGAGATATGCCAATTCTATTGTATTTTCCTTCCAAGCATAATTCTTCATACTATTTTATTCAAATCAAACATCAAAAATCATCAATTAACCGCGGAATGTTGGGGCAACAAAAATACAATTGACAAGGCAAAAATGCACAAATATAAATCATATAAAACTCGCGATAAAATATACAATTTGAGGAAAAATATTGAAGAGGATGTGTTGTTTGTTGTTACGTGGAGCTAGGGACCCATTTTTTGTAGATTCACCGGTGTGTTTTGAATTGAACTAGGGAGGCTTGCTGGGGGCTACGGTAGATTAGTCAAAACATAAAAATATACAAGTCCTTTAATAACCATTAGAATTCACATGTGGATACCCCACAAAACGCTTACTCTAGGTATTTAGTTTGGTTATTGAGAAATTTTGGTTAGATGCTTTTTAGCGCATTTTTGTGAGGCGCGTACCCGTGCGGTGAAGAGTACGAGTAAAAATATACAAGTCGTGATTCGGAAAGCACCGTAATCCATAGAAGATTTTCGGTCGTAATCACTTAATCGTAACTCGCGGAACTGACGTTTTTCGAATCAAAAAAAAAATAGATGTTCGAAAATGGATTACGGTACTAATTGGTAAACACAAAAAGCACTCGTGTAAGATTAATAATAATTATCCAAATCAAGCAAAACTGCGAGGAAAACCGGGAAAATTGGCTTTTGGATAACTACAATTTTTACCTATTTTTGATTTTTCTGGATAAGTTTGTTTTCATAAGCAAAATTCTGGAAAATATTTAACTTTAGATGCGAAAAACAGTGATTTTTGGCTTCGAAAGCCAATTTGCTTCCGGTTTAAGGGGGCATTGAAGTCAGCTTCAAATCCTACAAATCCAATCTTTTGAATTTCTCGTGTACTGACTTCAACGGTCTTTTAAACAATACGAAAAAAATTTGATCAAACAGGAACAAATCAATTAGCACTCAACTTCCAGGACAGTTAGCTTCACCCGGTCCACGTGCCCCGCTGATGTTGTATCGGTACGCTGTACACCTCCGTACACCGACCGTTGACACTGTTCGTTCGGGAGGGTGTGTGACCGGTAGACGGTTGGTGTTCATTCTGAAAAAACGGGGCGTTGTTAGTTTGGCACACAGCGAGATTAAGGGCATACGATAGGTTGGATCGGGGCAGGAGCGGCAAGGCATTAATGGGAGGAAAAACCGGCTTATCCGGAAGAGCAGAACCGGAAATCGAAGGTTGCGATTAGAAGAGGTTTGAAAGCCGACAATTTCGAAGCTTATCGTACTGTAAAGCTCATTTTTGAGAAGCGGCAAGGGTTTAAAGGGACTGGGAAAGTAAAAATCAGGTTTTTAAAAGCTTTAAGTCCTAACGTACTCTAAAAATGTCGAAAAACTTCAAAACCTGATTTTTGATAAAATTTCTCCCGAATAAAAATTTTGCTAAAATTTGTTAAGATTTGTGAAAATTATGAAATTGGAACAAATGTCAAAAATTGGAATATTAGACAGGATCGGGCAGCGATTTTTCTATACCTCAAAAGTCCCAAATTTTGAAAAATATGGATTTTACCCGATTGGGCTGCGAAATTAGCACCGAACGTCAAAAATTTAAGTATCAATAAAGAAAAGGAAAATGGCATAAAAATACGATCGTTAATCAATGATGCTAATCATCCTTATCCTCATCCTCGAGAATCCTATCAAATTCGGGGGCCGTGATTGAGGTGCTCATCATGGAGGCCAACATTGAGGCGGACATTGAGGCGGACATTGGGGTCATTTCGGGGTATTGACTGACATTTGTGGAGTCTGTTGTTGCTTGTCGTGCCAGATTCTTCCGGGAATTCACTCGATGTGCCCTCAATGCTGAATAGTATCCATCTCGGACCGAGGAGAAGATGAGCGACACCATCTGGGACCAGGCGCCTACGGTGTCGGCTGGCTGAAAATAATGAAGTTAAAAATAACTATAACTATCTACCACGGTTCAAAAGCCGCTTCGCGACTTTTCAACCCCGGCCCCGTCTGATCCCAGGAATTTCTTCACTATGCATAAATTTTAATGTTCCCGAATTGAACGATTCCTTTAAACCTATTCGATTCCTCCCAAAAAACAGGCAAAATGCCATCCACAAGACGGATGAAATGAAATTTTTCGAGCCTCCCATTTTTCCAGAGACCGATTTTATATTTTTTAAATAGAAAAGTAAGTTAAAATTGTAATTCTGAAGAGTTTTTGGCTGCTTTAAGCTGTTCGTAAAATCACAAGGTTCCAAAGTAAGTTTACCCCGATTCAAAAACATATAAATGCAATCATGCATGAAAACAAAATACAACCGTTGTTTTACTGACCTGATGATTTGCCATATCCAAAATGACGCCCTCTACCGTCATCGCATCGGCTAGTGCTACCCAGAAATCGGGCTTAAACCCTAGCGGCTTCAACTCGACGTGGTCTTCACCATAAGCTCGGGAGGTGGCGACAATGTGATCGACATCGTCTATCTAAACGGTATGTTGAAAAATACGTTAATACATGGTATGATGATAGTTCTACTTTCCAAAACCTACCCTAGACACAATCAGCTCGACCATATCCTTCAATTTTTGCGTCATTTGGTACGCTTTTTCCTTGCCCATCTGGTAGACGTAGTTTTGGAAGTCGGGTCGCTTTTCGAAGACGCGTTGGCAGACCTGGAAAAATAACTTAATTTGTGATTTTCAGATTTTCATAAATGCTGCTTGACTGTTGTCCCTCATTACGTTATATACTACGCCATTCTTAGCAGCTTTCCCCCTTTCATCAATTTTTGAGACTTTCGAGATAAAAAGGTTAGTTTTAAGGTTTTTAGAGGGAGTTGAGTTCTTTAAGTAGCCTATTCAGCTACCACTCATGCGCCTTCGAGTTTCGAAATTTCTGGCACATTCCCTTTAAAGCCATACCCCAAATCCTAACTTTTCAGGGCTCAATCTGTATTTTCGCTGCTCCCGTGA
Organism: Mesorhabditis spiculigera; assembly: GCA_958295435.1. Taxonomy (NCBI): domain Eukaryota; kingdom Metazoa; phylum Nematoda; class Chromadorea; order Rhabditida; family Rhabditidae; genus Mesorhabditis; species Mesorhabditis spiculigera. The sequence goes on along the minus strand of CATQJA010001110.1, from coordinate 16,483 downwards.
AACTGAACCATGATCTATCAGCTGGCCTTTCCTTCCACTTTCAAAAAGTTCCGACCCCTCAACTCTGATATTCGATCTGACAATGAAGGTCAAAGGGCCGGATCTTAGGCTCAACGCTTGAAGCCTGCGGGATTGGGTGTTTTCCATGGGTCAGTTTGATGGGTTCTCAAGGTTCCGCTTGGCTCCCCGAGACACGACAGCCGCTCGCTCCACGGGGCCTCAAAATTCCCCCCGAAAAACAAAGATCCCAGAACAAATCCCAAAATACCGACAAGCGGCAAGGAATGGGAGGAAAAGGCTAAAAGTTCCCCCCGGAGAATCCCGAAAAAAAGAGGGGCCCATCAGGTACCTGGTTGATTGATTACGGGGTGGGGTGATTGGGGAGGTATCGATTTTGTTTGTCGCGGCAAAGAGAAAAATGTACTATTTTTGCTAGTCGCTTAGTCATTTATTAAATGTGAGATATTTAGTGAGTGAGAATTTGTGAGACGATTCTAGTATGTTCGCACTCTCTCCCTCTTTCCCTCCCTCTCTCTCTCTCTCGCTCTCTATCTCTCTCCCCTCTCTCTCTCTCTCTCACCTTATTTCCAAACTCTGAGTGCGGGTTGTCGAAGCACTGGATGATGATTTCTCGTGCACCGGCCGGAATCGGGTGTGATATATCTCGCCGGATAGACTTTTGCCGGGGGTAGCCATTGCTGAAACAGACACTAAATATTGTTGAAACCAGAGCATTCCAGCTAAAAAAAGATGTTCTTCAAACGATTTGCCGTAAAGGCAGCGAAAACTATAGAGGGTAGTGCTTGAGGTAAGTGGTATTGAATTCGGGGAAGTCAAATAAAAACACACTGGGTAAGGTTTCGACACGGCACGTCAGACTTCAAAAAGGACTACTTTTTAAGTATAGCTTCTCAAACTAAGCACTCAGCAGGTTTTAAGTTGCTCCAATTTTGTTTTAAGTTGCTGCTCTTCAACTTTAACTTTCAATTCGCACGCGCTTCTCCTGTTCGAGTAACAATATAGACACATTTGAACCCCCTGTCCGCTCCCCCAACTCCAGAATGAAATTTCCTGTCTGTGCTAAAATTTTTCTAGCATCGAGAAGACGACTGACTCTCTAAAATTTGTCTCGTGATGAAGCCGACGCGGCCCATCCAGCCCTCTACCCCTCAAAATTTGATTTTCTGGCCCAGGGCCATGTGTCGGGTTTTATTTCCCCATTCAGCGGAAATCATGCGGAAGGAGGAGCCGCGCGGAAAAAGGCGGATGGAGGAAAACAGCTTTTTTTTGTTTTGCGAATGTGGCTGTGTTTTGTGTTTTGAAACTACAGTATTAAGAATCTTTTTAACGGACTTGCTTTCTAAATTTTTTTTGCTAATAATCCCTCTAGCTAATTCACAACGTTTTCCCGAAAATGTTGCAAACGCTCGTGCTCAATTTTCGGTCTCCCGGAGCAGCGCAATTAGTTTTAATGAAGCTTCTTTTGGGAGCGTAAACTTCCAAAGAAAATTGCGTCCCGGGTCCAAATAGGGAGGCCAAAATTTGTTCGCAGAACTCCGCTCGTGATTCTCAAAAAAACAAGTGGTTTGGTTTGTGAATGAAAAACAAAATGTTGAATGAGTGACGGCAGGGAGTGGCAACATATGGGGCAAATAAAATCGTGAATTAGGGGTACGGTAGGTTGGGTTGGCTAAATAGCAAGCACTCCATTCGAGGGTAGGTACCAATTTTCGAGAATGGACTGATTTTGGGCATTCCTTGAGGATTCCTGCTATACTCGCGAATATCATATCATTCCATTTGATTTTCAGTAACGGTAGGCTTAAAAACGGAGCAAATAATTGAGAATTGTAGGGAAGTTTAATAATTTTTTTAGCTACAGACACCCACATCCAATAAATAAGTTTTGTAGACAAAAAATTCCAGAGCAAGCAAGCTAGCAGAGATTTCTTGAGCAAGGAATTTCATCATTTTTTATACGATCGGGTGAAAGGCCGCTTCCGCAGTAATCTCTGCTAGCTTACTGCGCTAACTGAAAATTCCCAAAAAATATCTTCTAGCCTGCGCAGTTTAGTGAATAAAACCTTCTAAACGAAGCGTTGCTAGCATCCCTAGATATTCCTAAAGAATCCCCGCTAGCATGCCTCCTAAAACCAGTCCATTCCATATGTATACAAAGTACAGGGTCTAGTTTCAAACAGATCGGGATTGTCAATGCCCACTAAATACCTTGGGATTCTGGCGCTAGTCGATTGGCGTCTTAACGGTGGTCTAAAAAGCAGAGGTAGCGGCGTGGTGGAGGGTGAACGGGAAGCAAGGGAATGCAAAGAAGCTTGGAATTTTGCGCGTAAGCAGCTTATTAAAAGTGTTAAAAGCGATTTGACGGTAGAATTTTGCGTTTTAAGCAGCTTTTTGGAAACTGTTAAAAAGCGGATACTTTAGGAGTGCAGAAATCTTGAAAATCCTAGTGAATTTACCTGGTTTTTGGCGCCAACGAGTCGTTCCTCTTTACAGCGGATTCTGATCGTCGGACTGATCCGGAGGCCTTTACTGCTGCTGGCTTCTTTTCTGAGGATGTGCCGTTGGATGGGGTGGTCATGGTGCCTGGAAAAATGGGTTGACCTATCGATAGGGTTAGCTAGCAGAAACTAATCGGGAATACGTCTATGAACAATTTCCCGGGCTTTACTACAATTTTGTATAATTTCTCCGTTGATTGTTAATTGATGATAATTACTGATTAGCGTAAAATTCCTTGCCTTTTCTTTCCCGATCCAACGTCGGCATCGACTGTGATTTTCCAAAATCTCGATCTGTTGCCGGGGCATCGGTCGATGGTCTGCTGTCTTTAATTTTGCGAGCTGAGATGTTGCCCCCATCGGAGGATCTCCGGTGACGTGAACTGCTGAGGCCCATACCTGGAAATAATAGAAAATATACCTTAGTTAATATACTATGTAGAAGATCGAAAATCCGAGAAACCTCCCAAAAATTGCCGGAAAGGTCGACCTCCCGGGCCACTTTTTTCGCGCTGGTCGAGCAAAACGGTGAAGCTCCACAGGGGTTCAATCTCCTCTCAAAGGTTGTGGCCACCTAAGGGTCTAACCCGGAGGGCTCAATGGCCCTCATTTCTTTGCGCGAAAAAGAAAGAGAAGAGAAGTTCGAGCCGCCCGGAGGCTCATAGCAAAAGAAAAGGAAAATGGTGATCCCCGGCGCAAAATTGAGCTCTTCCGCCGGGCAGAAGAGAACCGCCTCTATGGGTGGTGGTGGAATATTTTTTCTTTAAAGGAGAGGTTTTGCCACTGGCGGCTGACCAAAGCTCATGTTCAAAAACAAGAGGAGTTTTAGCAAAACACGGAACACTAGATCCCGCATTAATGTAACCTATTTTTTTTAAAGCCGACAATCCAAGAAACGGCATATGAATGCAAAAATCTTTCTCTCTCTCTCGCTCTCTGTCTATCTCTGTCTCTCACTCTCTATCTCTCCCTTTCTCTCTCCCTCTCGTTCTCCCGCTCTCTCTATCCCTAGCGGTGGCCCTCTAATTCAGATTTCTGATAATTTCCGAAATTTTGGTTGACAAAAGCATCAACCAAACCTTAAATCCCGCTAAAACCGAAGATCCCCAAGTTTGTTTCACTCCCCTGATGAAAAAGCCATTCCCCAAATCCATTAAGTCCATCTTTTCGTAGCTCACGAAAAAGCTCAACCAAAAAAACGCGCTGAAATTTGGTGCGCGCCGGAAAACGGGCTATTTGATGGGCCGACGAGCTTCCGGCCAAAGGCTAGACACTCCATTTTTTTTGCGTGGCGGAACACAAAATTTCGTAGTTTTCCCAGCGGGATAGAGCGTATTATTGCACAGTGATCAGCCGCTCTAAAAAAGGGGTAAATTTGCCGGTGGTCAAAATAAGAAAAGATATTTGCGCTGTGTCGTTTGATTTCCGGGAGGTTGAAAGGATTCTTTGGGGAAAAGGGGCTTCACCAATTACAAATGTCTCAAGTTTTGAAAGGTAGTTCGTGCGTAGTATTCACGCATGTTGTCTAGTCGTTTTTGAGCACAAGAAGTCTATTTTTGAGATATTTTGCAACCTGAAACCATTGCAAAAAGGGCACTCCTGGATTACGGTGGCCTGCGTGGAAGGGATATCTGTGATGAGCACTTGTAAAATTCGTAGTTCACGTAAATTTTGAGTTTTTAAAGAAAAGTTTTACAGGTTTAGGGGGTTTACGGTAATGCTACAAAAACGGAAGTTGAGGAGCTTACTTTAGAGCGACTTTAGAGGCAAAATCCATTAGTCAAATCGCTTTTTCTAGTACGGTAGCTCGTTACGGCATTAAATGAGCACCACTTGCCGATTGGTTTTAAAGGGCTAGCGACCGTGAGTCGTAGTAAACATAGCCAGTTTTCAGCACCGTAGTCCGAGAATATTTTTGAAACTCCGAATCACCCTGCGGATTTTAGCAAAGAAAAATTCAGCTTCAATGGCATTTTAAGGGTCTCTAAATTTAAAGGTTGTGAAACGGTCTCTAAAGGGATAGTGACAGCATGCTAAAGTACGCCACGTCGACCCCCGGTAAACCGAAAAGAATTCTGAAATTTCTGAATTCTGAAAATTCCGAAAAAATCTGTGGAATTCGGCGAGTAAAGGTATCCGAAAGTCACATTTTATGATAAAACTAGGAATCGGTTGGGAAATCGATTTTAAATGGATGGTGACAGCAAGCTACCGCAGCAGTGCTTACAAAAATAGTCCAAAAATACCCAAAATAATAAACCCAAAAATAATACAGATTGTTAATCCAAAAATAATTCTGGCGCTTAGGTCATAGAAAAAAGGAAAAACTTTTTTCGAAAATCACACGTGACAAAGCAGCGTCAGAAACGATCGTTCTCCTTGTTTAAAATAACACTCAATATCCCAAAAACAAATTGACGAAAATTTGATGAGAAGTGTGTCGCCTCGCCAGGGGCGTCACGATGAAATTCGGAAAATCCGGGGAATCTCATGAAATCTTGAGCCGACCAGGCTGGGCAGGGCGCGTCAGCAAAATTGCCGCCGATTGTTAGCGACAGATGGAGAAGCGAGCTGTGGGTGGAAAAGGAAAAAGGGGTGCGAAATTGAGGAAATTTGTGTGGAAAAGCAGGGTGGAACGGGGTGGTGAGAAGCCGCGTAAAAAAGCCGCGGATTAGGGCGGATCTGATGAAGCTGTGTGAAAAGAATAGACAAAGCGAACCCGGGATTTTGCAATGTACACGTTTGATCTTGAGATGGATGTACCCGGTTTTTAGCAACATGGTGAAAACGTTAACAATTTAAACCATTAGCGCATTTATGGTAGATTAAAAATTGTACTTTCAGCGGATTTGAGTGATATCTTCCAGTAGGAAAACTCAAAAACACTGAAAAATTCAAATAACCTCCGAGACCGCTAAAGATGACAATGTAAATCAAGATACAGTGACTTCAATCCAAAAAATTAGTATAGATTATCGGAAAAGGGTTTTTTCAATAATAAAACGCGGAGAATTCCACTTAACCAGGCTTCAGCTAACCTACCACTGACCAAAAAAGAATTTTCATGTTTTAAAAGGCGTGTGAAGCGCAGTTCGACGCTTTTCAAAGCAAAAGCTTTAAAAGGCTTATAAGTCAACTTAACGCTGGTCGGGGATGGGAAGTCTCCGTTCTCTGGAAGGCCCTGCCTCCATCCCTTTCAAACACGCTACCGTAATCACAATCCCAGAAAAAAAAAGCGATTTTTAGCCATTCCTATCCAGAATCCTAAAAAAACTGGATGCAAAAACGGAAGCTCCATCTTCTTCCTCCTTCTCAAAAAAGTGTCACATGCTTCTAGCCCGAGTTTTTTCAGAGGCCCTCATATCAAGATCACAGGAGCAGATTAGCGCAGGCAATATTGAGGGGTATTGGACGGCTAAAGCCTTGATTCTGTGCCCCATTCATCAGATTTTCGGGCATGGAGGAAAACAAAGAAGACTCCAAACTCCAAAACAAATGAGAATATTTAGGTTTTGTTTGCTGAGGTCAAACACGGTTTCCGATTTTGTTGGTCGTGAAAAATGCCTGGTAAGATTGGGGAAATCTCGACCTGGATGTGTTGCACTTTATGCTGCCCCAGGGGTCCCACCACGATCCTTGGGCCCTGGGAATTTGATGGATAGGTGGTGATGAAAAATTGGAGTTTTTGTGAGGGGAACACTGAAAATCAGCGGGTTTTGTTGCCAAATTTTTGAGACTGATTATTTATAGCTAAAATTTCAAACCTTACCTTAATTAACCAGTGCTTAAGATTTTCTCACTATTAGGAGCATATTTATTTGTTTAACCAGCGGGGGAGGAGCCGCTTCGCGACTCTCCCCCGCTGGATCCCGTCTAAGCCCTATTAATCGAGCACCCTTCCACATAAAGTTACCTTGAAGAAAGAAAAACCCATCTTCCATGCAAACCTCTTTGCATTGGCATGCGGCGCAAGCTCGAAATGCTAGTCTCGTTATTAGGCCTGCGGCGCATGTTTCATCGGGTAGGTCGCTACCTCATCCTGCGGCCCAAGTTTGAGGGATTAGCTTCCTTTTTTGGCCTGTGGCGCCAGCTTGAGCGGTTTGCTTCAAGATTAAGCCTGCGGCGCAATTTGAACGGTTACCTCCTTCTTTAAGCCTGCGGCGCTAGCTTCAATGGTTGGCTTTATTCCTTAGCCTGCGGCGCTAGCTTGTGCGGCTAGCTTCGTTCTAAAGCCTGCGGCGCTAGCTTGTGCGGCTAGCTTCGTTCTGAAGCCTGCGGCGTTAGCTTGTGCGGCTTGCTTCGTTCTGAAGCCTGCGGCGCTAGCTTGTGTGGCTAGCTTCGTTCTAAAGCCTGCGGCGCCAGCTTGTGCGGCTAGCTTCGTTCTGAAGCCTGCGGCGCTAGCTTGTGCGGCTAGCTTTGGTCTAAAGCCTGCGGCGCAAGCTTGAGAGGGTATCTTCATCCTTTAGCCTGCTGCGCTAGCTTGTGCGGCTAAATACATTCTAAAGCCTGCGACGCTAGCTTGAGGGATTAGCCTGAATCTTTAGCCTGCGGCGCTAGTTTCAGTGCCTGCATTAGCCTGCGACGCAGTTTAGAGCGACCGACTTCAGAATAGCGCCTCCCTACAGGAAAATACACTTCGAAACATGCATTCCGAGCATAAAGCAAAAAAATACGATAGCCGGGGATCGAACCCCCGATAGCAAGATTGACAGGCTGACGCTCTAACCGCTATACCATGAAATGCTTGGGAGCGCGCGCGCGCGCAACACCCCTTGTATGCCCCGAGGTGACTGCCGGGAAAGGGGAGCAAAGGCCATCGGAGGCAGCTCCAATGAGGCAGCCAAACGCGCGAGTGCAACTGGCAAGAATGAGGAAATTTGTATTTTCTCGCATTATGCAAATTAGCCCTCAGGGACCCCCAAAAATGACTAAAACCGGCCTTAACTTTGTAAACTTGTATTTTATCGAAATTCTGAAAACGCCATCGGAAACAGAAGGGTCGATTCCCCCGGGTGACGGAGAATTGGGGCATTTTATGCACGGGAAGGCCCTCAAATCGGGCCTCGAAAGTGACATCCACACACACACACACACATACGCGACCAAATTATATAAGGTGGGATTTTAAGCTATTTAATAAACGTCCGGATCTCACCTAAGAAATTTTGTAAAAATTGAATAAGCCCGGTATACAGTAATCCCTGGATACGCACAGCAAGACGAGCCGGAGAGCTAGTATAGCTGCGTAATTGGTACTACCGTATTTCGAAAATCAAACTTCCAGAGCAAACAAACCCCTAAACCCTCACAAAAACCAATGCAAACCCGTGACCAGCCACTTAGCCGTCCGTCATTTGTCACTAGGCGTCTCCCCGGCCGGGCCCAGCCTGGGTCCATCCGTGCATAGGAGTGGCGGGGATAAATCATTTTTTACGCGACCCGGAAGGGATAGGGAGGGATACGTGAAATGAGAAAGAGAGAGAGAGAGAGAGAGAGCGAGAGAGAGGGAGAGCAAAAAATGTAAAAATGAGCTTTTCGCTTTTCCCTAGGCGATCCGAATCTCCGAATCGCGGACCCAGAATGCGGGAGTGACCACCGCTATGGGATACGGTGGCGTGCGTGGGGTAGTCGCTGCAAAAAATGCATAAAACATTCTAGGATATGAGCGGAAATCCGGGAATATGGGGTTGATCTGGATTTCAAATTCTCAGATTCTTAGAGAAAAATAAAAATCCTGAGGAGCTCCAAAACACGGTTTTTTTGGCGTTTTAAGGGGACAATGACACCTTGATTCAACTCAGTAAACCATCTGGATCCCAAAAAAGTGTGCAAGGTTGTTTTTAATTGCTTTGCGGCGGTTCTCTGGGCAATTGTGTTGCACCTGCTTTGGTGTTAAAATGTTGCCTTGTCCAGAAATCCGCACTTTTTCCGCAGGTTCATTAAACTGTGGCTCTCATTTGGGATGGAGAGAGTGAAATAAAGAGAGAGAGAGAGAGAGAGAGAGAAAGAAAGACCGAAAAGAGATAGAGAGCGAGAGAGCCAAAATGAACGCGAGAGCAAGAAAATCTACATCATATGCATCAAAACTATACCATTAAATCGAAATCAATACAGTTTTGGGTGAAAAATTCACCCGTCTGAATCGGATGACAATACCCTGAGTAGAGGAGGATTATCCGCATATTGGAATTCCCCGCTAAGATGACAGAAATCCATCAAAATCCGAGTTTCAGCAGAATCAGCCGCATTGAAAACATTAAGAGGGCTAGAGAATAGAATGAAGCTACACCCCCTGCAAAATGCGGACTTTTCGAATCTTGCAAATTCTTGTCAAGCAAGAAAGGGACGCGGGAATCAGGCGTTGGAAGCGAGAGAGAGGGAGCGAGAGAGCAGGAGAGAAAGAGAGTGAGAGAGAGAGAGAGAGAGAGAGAGAGAGAGAGAAAGAGAGAAGCCGAGGGTCATCCCTCAAAAACCCTTTTTGGGCCCTTTGCCTTGGCCCCTTTTGCGGCGTGTCTCAAAACTGAAAAACGACGCTGGATGAAATCTTCGGGGCTCGAGGTTTGAGCAGGTTAAGAATAGAACCCAGAATAGGTGGGGCAGGTTTTAGAAAACTGGACGAGTTCCGCATATGCGCGTCACGGGTATGTAAGTTGCTGGAACGAGCAGAGATCAGGAATTTTTGCGGAATAATGGGGAAGCGGCTGTTATATTTTTAAGACCTAGAAAAACCGTGAAATTAAATAGCGTAATCCATTTCACATTTAGTCAAGGTGGAAGAGATTATAGAGGAAATAATCATCAAGTTTCTAGAATGCAAAAACCGGAACGAAGCCTTTCGTCGTTTAAAGCCCTACAAGTCCCTGTTTAAGAATTCAGTATTCGAAAAATCGAAAATTTTAGGCGATTATTAGGAAGGGAGAAAGGGGGAAAGCGAGAAAGATCGAGAGAAAGTAAATATACCGGGTGGCCCGAAAGTACGTTGACCGGGTTTTTTTCGGATTTTCTAAAAAACTATAAGTACTGGCAGGGTCATATTTACATAGGATATTTCTTATACAATTACTTTCAACATGGTATTATCACTTTTCCTATTGACTGACTTAAATTCGGAAAAACTGGCCGAGAAGATTGCTGAAAATGAGGTGCTGGCACGCGGGTACTCGGCGTCGTATTTGTCCCATAACTCAGCGAAGACTTAACTAAGGATGTTCAAATTTGGATGGGAACTAGCCAAGACCGAGGCCTTCAAGATCTATCACACCAAAAAATTTTGCCGGCTTAGGTTCTGCCTACAGAAGGGCGACTATGAGCGATCAAAAAAACGCATGTTTCAAAACCTTAATAGCGGCTCCAGACAATTACGCTTGTGCGAGGGCCCTGAGCCTTCACCGGAAGGTCGTGCTTAACCAAAATGCTAGGCACACCTCCTAAATGACTCAGAAAGCCAGCATATGTCTTTTTATCCAAAGGGGATTAATTTTAGATTTTAGCATTTTCAGGAATTTTCGCCATGTGCTGTGCAATTTCGGTCCTAACGGAAAATTGGGGTAGTCTTGCTTTCCACGCGCCTGTCCAAATTTAGAAGAATTGCATAAGGAATACAATTCACAGCCTTGTTTTGCCTGTGACTACAAGCGTAATTGTCTGGAGCCGCTATTAAGGTTTTGAAACATGCGTTTTTTTGATCGCTCATAGTCGCCCTTCTGTAGGCAGAACCTAAGCCGGCAAAATTTTTTGGTGTGATAGATCTTGAAGGCCTCGGTCTTGGCTAGTTCCCATCCAAATTTGAACATCCTTAGTTAAGTCTTCGCTGAGTTATGGGACAAATACGACGCCGAGTACCCGCGTGCCAGCACCTCATTTTCAGCAATCTTCTCGGCCAGTTTTTCCGAATTTAAGTCAGTCAATAGGAAAAGTGATAATACCATGTTGAAAGTAATTGTATAAGAAATATCCTATGTAAATATGACCCTGCCAGTACTTATAGTTTTTTAGAAAATCCGAAAAAAACCCGGTCAACGTACTTTCGGGCCACCCTGTATAGAGATCGAGAGATCGAGAGAAAGAGAGAGAGAGAGAGAGAGAGAGAGAGCGAGAGTGTGTGCTAGAGAAAATGTCTGAACTTGAAAGCCAGCAAGTGCGAGAGCTAGTTTGTGTGAGCATGAGAGAGAGAGCGAGAGAGTTAAAGATAACAATCAGATCACAAATTTCAAGGTTTCAAAAGCAATATCACAATCGTGAACTCCCTGGGAGTGTTGCCATCATTCGGGAGGATGTAAGCCAGGAATCATGACGGGTCGGGTGGGAGAGAGAGAGGGAGAGAAAGCGAGAGGGCGGGAGAGCGATAGAGAGAGAGAGTGGGAGAGAGAGAGTGGGAGGGTGAGAAGGCAACGATAGATATACCCAAATAAGGAGGATGTTTTCTGTCTGTTCGGCCCCCCATCTGACGCAGTCGGGCATCTTTTTCCTATCGTTGTTCCCTCTGGAAGGGGGGATGTCCCGGGGGGATTCCCCCCTCGGGCCACCGCCCCTTTCTACCCACATGGCCAACACGAGACAAATCCGCCCCTCAATTTTTGGCGCAAAAATGTCCCTTCCCGGTGGCTCATTTCTCAAGGATTCTAGCCGGCCACCCACCGCGGAGGTCGAGAAAAACGTCCTAGGAGATTGTTTCACTGGGAGTTGAGGGATTGGTGGGTTTAAAGGGGTGGTGCCACCAAGCTCATCGATGGCAAGGCATAATTTCCGAATAGCGCGCAACGCGACCGGACTCGTTTAAGGCGTAGTTCCGAGTAGCTTGTAACGTTTAAATCAGGAAAAACGACAACGCTGGACATGCCTTGAAGCTGCCTTCAAATATGATTTGAAGGCGGAAGTCATGTTGAGCAGATATGGTGCTTCGAATTTCTTGGGGGAATAATCGGTAAGAAGCGGAAAACGAAGTACACGGATTCCCGGATGTTTATCTGGCTCGTTTGCTGGGGCGGCACCCCCACCCCCACAACCCTCGATTGCATATAAGGACACCAAACATCTTTCTCTCTCTCTCTCTCTGTCTCTCTCTCTCGCTCTCTCTCTTACTCTCTGTCTCCCTCTTTCTATCGCCCCCCCCCCCCCCTTGTTAGGTGACCACCGAAGAAAATAGACGCAAAAGGGGTGTTGATGAGACGAGATGGACGAGGTTGAGTGGGAGGAAGAGGTCGAGTACCTGCAAAAATGATGATATCACGGATTTGGAACGTGATCACACTCAGAATGGAACGAATAATACTTGAAGGGCAAACAGAAAAACGGGTCCCCATAGTCCGTTTTGGCTAGGTGATCGACCCTTTAGAAGTGGGGGAAGATTCCAGAAGTAGGGTAGAAAGAGAGCCAGAGAGAGAGAGAGAGAGAGAGAGAGACAGAGAGAGAGGAAGAGGGAGAGATGGAGAGAGATAGGGTTTTTAAGCTATCCGTCAAGCCCAAAACTTCGCGTTCTGTTCAGCTATGGTAATGGCATTGAAACCTATAGCCAGAAAAATCACGAAATCTAGCAGTAACTTATCAAGTTATGAAATTAGGAATCGAAAAAAAACCTTAAATTCTACGTATTCTTTGTGTTTTGCCCTATTTCCCAGTATCTTCTCCCCTTTTCCATCAACCGGAAATTCCCAAGCCTCTGCCGTTGACGGGATGGCTAATTGAGGCAACGACGCGTCGGCGATTCCCTTTCCGTCCTGATTCAGGGTCCCGGAAAGAAAAAGACAAAACGCAAGCAAAAGAATGGCCAAAAGACAGAAGCAAAAATAATGAATTTCCACCGTAGCCGTGTGACGTATAAGGAAAGCTTTAGGAAAAGCCCTGGATTAAGATCCGGAAATAACCCGGAATAGCATCATCGGAAATGACAACTTCCGCTTGATGATAGACTACCGTAACCCCCAGCCAGAATCGGCCATGTGGCCGCAATCCGGATAATCCGGTAATTGGAATCGGTAGGGATGCAGTGAGGATAAGACTTGAAGAAAATTTATATTGGAAAAACGGGAACGCATTATTGGGGCAAGTTTTATGGTATTTCCGGATATGGAGGTTTTATAAGGATCTGACAAAGAATAAATTTTAATGAAATCCTTACAACGCCACTAAAAATTAACACAGATTTAATTTATGACGGTTGTTTTTAAAACTGAAATTTTGCCAAAACAATGCCAAGTACGGTATCAGAGTACGTAGTAGCAAACGTACTTCCGGACATTCCGGTCCCTTCGATCCTACTGTTGCCAGCTACTTCTCGGAACTTCGAGGAATTCAATTCCCCCGTTTTTATAGTCTGTCCTAACCTTGTCAGAATTACTAAATAGGTCCAGGACTACAAGTCTAGGTGCTGATTGATGAAATTGTCGTGCGGAATTGACACGGAAAACGCGGAAATTGGTTGTCGCACGGACACTAATGCCAGCAGCCAGACGAGGCCAAAAGATCGAATTGTCACGCCGAATTTTGCGTAATTTGGAATTAATCGTATCGTGGGAATAAGGTCGGCATGAGGAGAGTGAGAGCAAGCGAGGGAGAGACGGAAAGAGAGAGAGAGAGTGAGAGAGAGTGTGAGAGAGAGAGAGCAAGAGGTAAAGTGACAGAAATACCGCGGTGATTAACCAGGTGTCAGTATTGCTACGTAGTCGCAGCGTAAAAATATATCTCCAAATTCGTCCCTCGATATTGACACTAATTTGGGACGGTCAGGTGGAAATTTGTGTTTGTTGGGACGTTACGTAGCCCTGGATTTTGAACCAACCTAAGTTTCGATGCGCAGAAACACCTGTGAATAAGTTGGATGGCTTTACCGGGTTATTAATGGGTTATTAATTGGGGAAAATGTAAAGGCTTTCAACAGTCTAACAAGTTTTGTAGATGGACAGGTGGACGGCCATGTTTTTTTTGGGTTCTCGAGCTTTCAAGTGAGCGGAAAAACAATTCCTGCGATGGCACAGATCTGCAAGAGTGCCTCGCGGGTCGCAATGCCAACGCGATGCATGGCTTCACGCGCAGGAAATTCGGATACAACCGTCACAACGTGGTAGCGTTTGCCAGCATAAATCCGCACGATGGGCCGCGAACCGCCACTCGGGGGACACGAGCAAGCATCGGGCAAGTGACTCCTGGAGTGCATCGGAAGAAAACGCACAGATCTTATACATTCTTGTAAAAATCTACAGGTGAACCGCCGACCGCAACGCGCACGCTCACGCAAGAGCGTGGGGCGCTATTTTTTTTCTATCCAGATTTTCTATCCTAGTCTCTGGAGAGCCGCGACGCACTGACATGCAGATATTCTGATACCGTAAAGCGACGTTTTGTCAAGGCACGCGTACGGCCGCGTTGCGCTATGTGTCGCGTTGCGTTTCATGGCGCGCTTCGTGTCGTTTCGCGTTGCGTGTCACGTTGCGTGCCGCATTACTTGTCGCGTTTCTTATCGCGTGTCGTGTCGCATTGCGAATCACTGCAAATTCAAGGTCACTTTCGCACGATAAATGTGAAGCCGTGAGATTAGCCTGACCTCCCTAATTTTTCCTGTCCAGAATTCCAAGTTCCGCTTTTCCTTTGAAAGCCCACGAAACAAAATTTTGCACCCTGTTTTTGCATGCGGAAACCCTAAAAATTAGGCACTCCAGAACCAAACCGCAGAAACACACTTCCAGACTTACACAACTCGTAGTGAGAAGCCATGTATCTTGTCGCGTCTCAAAATAAAGAAAAACAGTACAACTCTTCTCCCTGTATGGTTTCTTCCCGGATCCAAATAGAGCTCTGTAAAAACTCGGGGGCAATCCGGCTAGGTGGAATTGGTCATAATCCTCACCCGGTTGCGTCACAGCACAACACAAAACGCGCCGCAAATTGCCCGGCTATTCTGGGCGTTTTTGAAGACAAAAGCGGGGGGATCTGTTGCAGCTGGGCCCTATTTTGGGCCCGAGGAGGGACAAAATCGCAGAAAATTGGCCGCGCAAATGTGCAGCGAAGGGCGAATGGATTTTAGTAGAAGAACGCACAAAATAAATTCTAGAAAAATATTTTAAAGTGATAAAAAAGAGTAGAATACCTAATACTTAGAACGGTTTTCTAATGCTACTAAAATTAGCTATTCGAAAGGGCCATGCAGTAATGACAAATGTGATTTTGCTAGAAGATATTAAAAAAAATTTTAAGCTGCGAAATCAACCCAGAAGCGGGGGAATCTTACGTTTAGCCTCGTGGTTTTCCATTAGTTCGATATTTTACATGAAACTGCCCTAATTCACTAATTTTATGGGCCTTCCGTGAATGCGATTCGGGTTTCTCTAGACTTGAAGTTTGCTTCATTTTATTCCAAGTTACTTTTAAACACAACTTTGCAATTCAGAAAACGTACCCCAGGTTTGTAAAAGTGTGCAAGAACAGAGAAATTTTCGGAATGGTTCATTTTGGAAATTAGGATTTTTTACATGGCACAGTATTGCGTGCACTGGGCCCTGCTCCTGCTACAATAACCCTGCTCTTTTGGGCAAATCTCCAGAGACATTTCGTCACAAAGACCAGGAAATCTAGAAGTTCGATGGCTAATGATCTCGCTCCCGCTTCATCTTTCTCTTATCTCTCTCCTCTCTCTCTGTCTCGCCTTCCATGTCCCGAGCACGGAATCTCAGAAATTCAAAACATTCAGCAACTTCCTAATTGTTTGTAGTCACACGGACTGAATTTTGAACTTCGGAATAGAAATCCTCCAGATACTGACTTCAGTTAGTCGCGTGGTCACATCTTTTCGGCAAAATTACTGGGAAATTGGGGGTGGTTGTCGGCAAATTTGGTCCCAAGGGGGCATTCGGGGCAAGCTGTTTCGAAAAACAAGAAGAGTTTTGAAGTTCTTTGAAGCTGGTCAGGGGACTGAGAGAGAGAGAGAGAGAGAGAGAGAGAGAAAAGAAAGAATGAGCGAGAGAGGGTTAGAGACAGGGAAATCTGCATAGCTGAATAACAGATCTGTTGAAGATGACGGAGCAGATTTTGACCATGCAGCAGAAGTGGGAAGAGAAATTGGTGTCTGACCAGTATGCCCCAGGGGATGAACACGCGTCCCCTTACCGCAGACCCGGCTGAGCGATGATCAGCTCTGGGGCGAGAAAAGGTGTTAGCCGATACGTTTTAGGGGTGTTTTGCAGGGTTCCTAGGTATTCGGAATTTGTCAGGAATGTTCAGTATGTTTGGAGAGATATCAGATGGAAGTTTTGCAAGTCGAACGCCGAGAAACCGGCCAGTACGCTAGGAAAGCGGCCAAAAAAACGGAAATTCGGCTTTTGCATATTTTTGGCTGGGATTTGATGCATATTTTACATAACGTTAAATCGTTTTTCCAAATCGTTAAAACGCAAATTCAATGAGTAAAAACGCAAATTTAACCAGTAAGATTAGTAATTATGGATAAAGACCGGGCTCAGCTAGCAAATACCATTTAGAAAGCCAAAAAAATTCTCAAAGCCGAAGCTTCCTGCGATGAACCTCCGTGGCTTTAAATGGCCCAATCTCCAGATAAACGCGAAGTTTTATTGGCCGCATAATCGTCGCTTGATCTGAAGGTGAAAAATGATAAATTAAGCAGCTAATGAAGGACCAAGCACTTAATATAGGGGTACTTGATGATAAGCAGGAAGTAGAAAAAAGCTATGATGACAAAAGTAGTAATGAGAAGACGGTGCGATTGGAGAGAAAGTTATCGAAAACTGTTTATTACTGTATCTTAACGAAATTATTTACTGCGAGGTAGATACGGTACTTTCCCAAAGCAAAGATTTTTAAAGTAATACGATGAGTTAAAAGTAGCAAACGGCAAGTCAAAAGGCGACACTCAATAAGTGCAATCCGAAAGAGAGGATAAATTCGGTCAGAACCTTTAAGATTTATGAAACAAAATGGATACGGTGGCTCAAAAAAACTAAAGATTTTTCTTAGCA
>CATQJA010001109.1:0-27821 GCA_958295435.1 Mesorhabditis spiculigera | reverse complement strand
GCAATCCGTTATAATGGTACTTCTAAGAATTCAAAAAGCAGCAGCATCCTTAGCATCCACAACAAGGCAAAAACATTAAAATCACTCACCCGTATCGCATTCCTGATGTCCATTTTTCGTAAGAGGACTTCTGTGGTCCGGAAGAAGAATAGCGAGAACGAGAAGAAGAAGCAGCTTCACCAGATTGAAGCAATGGGCCACCCACACAGCGGATGTCCAATTTTATGGAGCAGCGGAGAAGAGCAGGAGATGGGGGTCTACAAGAAAATTATAGGGTACCGGCTTCCGGTGGCTGAGGCACCGAAAAATTATAAATTCCTGGATTTGATGCCTAGATTTAATTTTTACAAGTAGTAGTCTATTGATTCTTTTATTTTGATTCGTTATTAGACCTTCGTAAGTCTATATGGTGTAATTTATCCTTTTCCGAAATATTTATTCGCTCAAATATATGGCGATTCGGCCTCGGTGGGCTCGGCTTCAGGCAAAAGTGTCGCATTCTTGTTCTGGCCCAATTGTTCCGGGGTGAGGTTGTAGGACTAAAAGCGTATGTTATTGATTAATTCTAGGAAGGTATAAACGTAGAACAAGGTAGACTCTGACCTGGGGATACCACAAAAATTCTGGGCCAACTCGCCCGCACTTTGGGTTGTTGTCGGTGGAGCGGACCATGTACATCAACAGGTCACAGTATCTAGAAAAAAACAGCGTTTTTTAATTTTTTTCTGTATTATTTGGTTGTTAATACATTTCGTTATATGACTTGGCCAAATTAGTTATTAAAGGGATACCTAAGGTTTTGGTAGCAAATATATAGTTATTTATTCCGACAGTACGAATGACGCGGGAATTTTGTGTGGCAATGAGGCGCCAGTGCCGCACAAAATTCGGACATCTTTCCCTCTTGTGGCGTCCCCATCCCACCCAATGGCGGCTCCCCGACACTTGCGCCGCGGACACTTGCGCCGCGACACTGGCGCTGCGACACTTGCGCCAAGACACATGCGCCGCGACACTTGGTGCTCGACACTTGCGCCGCGGACACTTGCGCTGGGGGGCGACATTTGCGTCATGACACTTGCGCCTGACACCTTGCGCCGCGGATCGTATATTTATTTAAACTGTCGTGAATTTGGTATTTCGCGCGAATTTTGTATGTAATTACTGGGTATTTTGCATTATTAAAAGCTGACAGAAAGTGAGCAACGCCATACTCAGAGCGTTCCAAAGGCGTCAGGTAAGTTGGGCCGTCGCTTCGGATGGGCTGCCGCTCCACTCTCTCGAAATCGGGGCGCCTGGCCGCTACGCGCGCTTCGGGCGCCCCGATCCTCGAAACCCTGTACGAGCTCGCACCCATCCGAAGCGACTAGGCCCCGGGTGGCACGAAGCCTTTTTCTAGTCGCAGAGCGGAAGAAGTAGCAATTCGCTCTTCCTCCAAATAAGGGCGCAAGAGTGACTCCTAGCGCAAAACATTTTTCATCGTTTCTTTAACCAGAATACTCCGCGCGAAAAATTGCAGCTTCGGGCAGCTGAAACTCGGTATCCCGGCGCAAGTGTCGCGGCGCAAATGTCAGGCGCAAGTGTCGCGGCGCAAGTGTCGCGGCGCAAGTGTCGGGCGCAAGTGTCGCGGGGGATTACGTCGCGGCGCAAGTGTCGCGCGGCGCAAGTGTCGCGGCGCAAGTGTCGGGGCGCAAGAGAACCGCGGCGCAAGTGTCGCGGTACCCCAATGGCTTGTCACTATGGCCTACAAAACGGGGTTCCCGGGTTCGACCCCCACCCGCGGCCTGGTTTTTGCTTTTTGAGCTCCGAAAAGGTTGGGCATCCCTTTAAGTATAATTTTTCTAGCTGTTTCAGCCATCTACTTTATTACTAAAGTGTCAGGTATCAAAAAACTTACGTCTGATCACACATCTCCTTCGTCATGCCCTTCTTGCCAATAATCGACTCAGTACAAGTTGTGGATAAAACAGATTCGTTGGTAGTGTTCTAAATCGAAAAAATACGCGGAAAGAGCGGATCCAGGCAAGGTAGCAGGGATTATTTGGTGCTTTGTTCTATTCCAGCAAGCTAGCCGGTTTTTAGTTTTGCAAGGTTAGCAGGGATGCTTGGTGTTGTTCAGGTTGAAGTCAAGGTAGCATAGAGTTAACAATTTTTTTTTGGTTCGGGGAAAGCGCTTATCGAATATCAATTCGTTTTAGCTTTGAGGCAAGCAAGCAGGCATTCTTTGAGTGATTCTTACGTGTTAGACCCTAATTTTGACGCTATTTAGACCCCTCATTTAACAACGTCGCATTTACACGTCGAAATGCACGAATAAAAGCGTCGGCCCTCCTATTTTTCCCGCACATTTCCAATGCCACGAGAGGCGCTCTTTAGGGAGAAAATGGCAGATGGGGGGAGAAACGTCTTGGTGTTGTTGCATTAATAAATTAGCGCCGAAGACGATGAGAAGCTCCTGGCTATCTGACTGGCCTCGATGTTGGGGGCAAAGTCTTTTGATCATCTTCGTAGAAACTGTGTAGGTCAATGGAATCTTTTCGGTGCCGCATTGTTCGGTGTCCATGGCGATCTGAAGGTAAAAAGACCTTAAAATAGTTAACAAGCGTGGTTAACGAAAACCAAGGGCATCAAAACCAAAGCTAAAAATCCCAAAGCTGTTAAATCTGATAGTGCCTATAGAGTGCGCTAAAAACGGAATAAAAATTGCAAAGGTAGAATTTTCAAACGGCTTTAAAAAAACGAATTTGCTACTACCGAAATAAAATAATATGCCGATTTGAATCAAAACCTACCCTTCCAACCAACTCCCGAAGCAACTTTTTGCCTCAAAAACGTTGTATTGCTTAATTTTAGGTTTACTTACGTTCCAAGCAGGTGTCGACAACGTTTTCGAACACTTTCCTATACAGGGAAAACTGCAAAAGTTCTCAGATCTTTCATTCCAAATTACTTTTGGGTAGTAGATCAAGTAATCCAATTCGTGCAGGTCACACTTATCTGCCCAACTGATCGTAGTAAATATTGACAACAGTATTAGAAAATGGGCTAAAGCCATTTCGGCATGTGGGAGTTTAGTATTGAGTCGGGGAGCATTTGGTGAGCATGTTCGTGCGGAATTAATTTTACCAGGAATACTGGAATTTTCGGATCGATCGACCAATTCGGCCATCGGATTCAAGCCGGACACCTGTTTCAAAATGTTGAAAAGCAATAAATATAATACTGACTTGTGTTTTTAAAACGACGCAACAATTCAGGCATCTTAACATTGGACTAATAACTAGACTAATAGACAAATGTCCAAACTGTAAATTACTCAAACCACTGCTTACTATCTCGCTGAACGCATTTTTATTCGTCTTTTTCGCCCAAAAAACAGTCTTATATCAGATTACGGCATGAAATCTTGCTGTTTGTCTTAATTATCGCTCGTGCAATTTAATTCGGTTTGACTACCGTTATTTTTAAAGTTTATTCAATTCATCAATGCAAAACCACATTGTTTAAAGCTTAACTGAACAAGTGTTTGGGCTTGAAAATCCCGGCAATGGAGCTCAAAATCGGGAACGCCTGTTCACAAAAAATTTTCGCTGACAGGGAGGTGGACAGCATTTTGCTGATCGAATTCTCAAGGCTCTTTTTCATATGGTGGTAATGTTTGAAAGGCAGAGACATCGTTTGACTGCTTAGCTTTTTGGACCAGGAGCTTGAAGAGTTGAGGAACCTGAGGGAGACGATTTTCAAAGAATTTAGCTGTGGTTTTGACATCATCAGAGGTGAGCGGTCTAGACGATCGATCAGAATTCACTTCCGCAGCGTTCCTCTTGACATTTTCGACAAAGAGCAGGACCTCAGGGTCTTGATCATCGGATTCTCCTGATCCCTCGAACTCATCCTCGAGCTCCTTCTTGAAGTCTGGCTCCTGGGGAGCGAGACCGTACTGCTCGCGGACTTCTTTCAAGAAGAAGTAAGTGAGGGCGAACTCGTAGGACTTGACGTAGTGCGTGAAGGCGGGGAGGCTGTCGAATGGGCTTTTGATGGTCTTGTCGGCAATCATGGCCTAAAAAAGAAAGGATAACCAGAATCTCGGGTTTTTATCATATTTTTAGCACATTTAAGTTTCCAGACTAGATACGATTTTTAGTATTTTTAAGGGTCGTTATTTTCAGCGGCTTTTAGCCAGGATATAAGCGTGGCTTGCTAACAATTTTTTTAAACTTGAATAAAGTTTTCTGAGTTTACTGGCCAATTGGAAACCTAAATTTGAACGGTTAAATCAATATTTTTTGGAACTCTAAATTTTGTAAAACCCTCAAATATCTTAAATCATAAATCCTAAATAGAAAAATCTTAGATCTTTTTTTTCTTATCTCAATCCTAATTATCCATCTTAAAAATTTGTGATTCGAGTTAAAAATTTAATATTCGCAAAAAATTAAAGAAGCCACGCACATGCAAATCCTCCGTCGATAGGCAGAAGTTTCCGACATGGTAGAAATACTGCTGTTCGAGTTCCGGAAAATCAACCATCAGAGCTATCGGTTTCATTCGAGAGAAAATTGAGGTCGCGTTTCGTTAGCTGTTACAAGGCAACGGTCCCCTGAAAAACACCAGTCTGAAGGGTATGTAACTTTAAATTATTGCGTATATATTATTATTATAACCCAATTTATATTAAAACCAGTGGAAAAAGACCGCTTCGCGGCCCTTTTCCACTGGGCCCATCCAGAACCATGAATTTAAATACTTTCTTTTTTTTAGCCTGCGGCACGCTGAACCTGAGTCAAGGAGCCATCTTTGGCCTGCGGCGCTGGGGGCAGCGTTGCTTGCTTCAGAATGTGAGCCTGCGGCGCTAGTTACTGGTTTTTCCCTCCTGGGATCTGGCCTGCGGCGTGAGAGCGGGGTCCAGGACCCATCCTTGGCCTGCGGCGCGAGCGCCTGGGTTAAGGACCTTTTCTTTGGCCTGCGGCGCGAGAGCCTGCGTCCAGGACCCATCCGTGGCCTGCGGCGCTAGAGCCCGGGCCAAGGACCTTTTCTTTGGCCTGCGGCGCTAGAGCAGAGCCAGGCCTCAAACCTCACACAACTTGAGGCTAAAAATAAGTTTTGTTGCTGAACTACCCAAAAAGCAAAAAGTTGGAATTGGCCCGAGGATCCGAACCCATGAGCATCCGCGTGACAGGCCCCACCCCAATCCACTACACCGCAGGACAGATGGTGACGGGGCGGCAAAGGCCTCTTCTGTCCTGGGGGCGGGTCCCCCCGGGCAGCGGTAAAGAAGTTAGAGCTGAGAGGGATGCCTTTTGGTCATTTTACAAAATTCAATGTTTTCGTCTGAAACTGCCAAAAATTTGTCAAAATAATAAGATGCGCGTGATTCGCACTATCGATTACATAAATGCCCGAAATTACAGCCCGAAATTCCATCAGGGCTTCGAGTTATGGCACGGACACCACGGCACTTTGGCCATTTTGTTAAGGATTTTTTAGAAAAATGCTTATAAAAACCTTATTTTAAAGAATTAACGAAAATCCAAAAAATAGTATCGAGATATTTTCATTATGCATCAACCCACCAAAAATCAGGGTCTAACTCCTTCAGGCAATCAGATAGCCTCTGAACAAACCTTTTTTAGGCCAAAATGTTAAGGGTTTTACACTATTTTCCTTGTAAAATAGTTAAATGAAGGAATTTCAAAAAACAAAAAATGCGTACTTAAGAGGATGTGTTTCTCCGCCCTCCATGCCAAAAATCAGCGCGAAATTCGGCCTGACGGCCGAGAAATCGTCATTACAGAAAACAGACATACTTTTCTCGCTTATAGGATAGGATATACCAAAAAATATTGGATTAGGTTTAACATTTTAGAATTTACAGTCATGTACGTAGCATTGTCCCTCCCTGTTTTCTCGATCAAGCCGCCATCAACGAAGGTAGCGGCAAGAAGGGAGAAGATAGAACATCATCTAAAAACTCAAATTAGTTCAGTACATAGCAAATAAACCCAAATATCCCGCAAAGCCAAGCGCAATTTGCATATGACCCGAACGGACTCGGCTCCCTACATCCCCAGGTAATTAATATTTAGGTCAAGACGCGAGATCCGCGCGATCAGATATTTTCCACATAGCGTTGTTGCCAGATTCCGAATATGCTGACACCCTCGGGAAGCAAAGATCAACCTAAAAATAGAATCAATAAATAGAAATATTTTAATTAAAAGGAACGTGTCATTTTTGTGGGAAGTGACCTACATGACTGTTCCGGTGTTTAGACTGTTCCGGAAGACAGTTGAAGCAATCAAACCAGATGGCAGGGGCTTCAATTCCGTTGTTTTCATGTGCGGAAAATCGAAAAATGAAGCTGTCGGCTCTTGGAATTGTCGGAATAAGTTTTTTGATTGGGTTTTCTGCTGCTTGTGAATTTTCGGGCGATGAGGTTTGTGCAATAAATAGGCAGATTCGAGCCCAGAGAATTTAAATTCTATTTTAATACCGCATTTTGATCGAATATGGTAGAAATACTAAAAACGAAGCATTAGAATCAAATCAATTAAACTTTTCAGGTTTACCAATGTGGAGTTGACCACGGCGTCATGTCACACTATTCTCCGAATTTGCCGGTATTCTGGCGAAAGGATCTTTGCATGTACGGATTTTTTCTAGACCAAAAACCCTTTTTTGGGGTTTAATAAGCTCTTAGCGCATTTCCAAGCTTTTCTAAACAATTTCTGAGTAATGCGGAAATGCTCATCACCTGGCAAACATAGCTGTCTTAAGCTCAATTTCAGGGATTCCGCAAAATTCGCCGAGATGTGCCCTTGCGTTGACGATTACCAAAAGGATCTGATCGGAATTTGGTGTGTCGACGCTCCACATCATTATGCCAGTAAGTTCAGCGAATAACCCCAAATCCATATGAGCTTTAGTTTTCCAAAACAACACCGACTATTTCCCAAAGCTTCATGACTGTGATATTGATGATGGATGCGGGTAAGTTGGTTGTAATTTTTAGTTTTTTCGATTCTGGAGAAACGTTCGTTTGTACCTACAAAGTTAACCCAATTATTTTCCAGATTTTCACTCTAATTTCTATTATTAATAGAATTATACTTTTACAGTGATTTCCTGAGCTGTCATCGCGAGAATCGGGCCGCGATTAATGAGGCCTATTTGGTGTTTTTGAGGGAGACCGGATACGTGAACAAGGATTACCTACGTCATAAATATATTCTTGGGAATTTCTTTGATGCGGAACTGGCTCTCAAGGTAATGTTTTGATAATCAAACGTTTCGTCAATGGTAAAAATAGAAAGTTTTCTAAAGATTCCTCCTTCCTTTTTTTTTAGGTCAAATATAATCGCAATCTCTTCGGAGACTGTGCCGATGATCTTTACGATGCGCTTGAGGGATCGTTGAAGATAATTTTGGATAGCTAAATGTTATTTTCTTCATAGCAATAAATCTTGAACAAACAAAGCGACAAAAATGACATTTCATAAACGTGAATCAGTGAAAACCATATCCCGTCATTTTTTGGGCGGCGTCGGCTGACTAATGTTGAGGCTAGCCTTAAAAAAACATTGAAAAAAGCCATGGTAAAAAATCGAGGAAATCGCTAGCTTGTCATTCCGTCCGGCAGGAACAGCAGACATGAGACTTGCGATTTCCGGAATCCTTGGGCTACTTTCGTTGATTTGCTATTCAAACGCCTGCGATGTGCCGGGAGAAGAGGTCGGTAAAATAGCGAAAAATCAACATGATAGGATCAACCTGTACAACGAAAAACATGGAATTTTTAGACTGCAGAATCGTTATTGTTTTCAGGTCTATCAATGCGGCGTGGACCACGGGCTCATCAGGAATTCGACTATTCCAAATGAACTCACAATTTGCATGTTGGTGATATTACAATTTAGACAGAGATAGAGAGCAAGCGAGAGAGAGAGAGAGAGAGAGAGGGAGAGAAAGGAGAGAGAGAGAGAGAGAGAACGAGAGAGGAGAGAGATAAAGTGAGGGCTACGGTTTACTTTACTCCCACCCCCGGAACACGCGGGCTACAAAATTTTCCATAATTTCGGTCCTTTATCGGATTTCCATGAAGTCATTTGTTAGAATATCGAAATTTTACACCGAATTTTATGACAGCTCAAAACACTGCAATATAAAATAAGTTATACCAAAAATCAAATTAACTTTGGAAAATGAGGTAAACGGTTGGTTTTCAATATTTTCACTATTAAAAAGGTGATTATCTAGAGCACCGAGACGTATGCGTCGAGTTTTTAATTGAGGCATTAAATGTAAAACAAAATAGCCCATCCAGATTAAGATATTCAGATAAGCAATCAAAAACCAATTTAATTTTATCAATCGTAACCAAAATGTACATTCCCGAGTGAAAGTGCTTCCCTCCAGTGACCCCCGGACCTTCGCCGAAAAATGCCCCTGCCGACATGATTACCAACGAGACTTCTCCATGCTCCAGTGCAACCAGAAGTCACGGGACATAGTTGGTGGGCCCCACCCACGATATTCTGACCCCATAGAATTCCAGCATTCAAATACGACGACAATCATTACCCGGAGCTTGAGCGGTGTGAGGCGTAAGGTCGTGTGTGGGCAAGTTTTTTGGCCATATTTTCCGGAATCAGATCTGGAAATTCAACCCTAGTTGTCAATTTTTTAGTGATGTTCTGAGCTGCCACAAAGAGAACCGGGCTAAAATCGACGCGGCCTGGGAGAAAATTTGATAAGACCAAGAGGGGCATCGCTTTTATCGATTGGGCAAAGTGGGCCCATTTACCAATTGCCGAGGTAGCTCTCAAGGCGAATTTTTGCCATTGCGTTTTGAATCGAGCAGTAAGGCTTTACGTCACCCCACAACAGCCGAAATGTCTCAAAGTTTTCGGTATTTTCGCCTATTTTGTCGGGATTTTTGCAACGCCATTCGATAGAGCGTGGAAAAATATACTAAGAATTTTAAGTTGACCCTACAATAATGTAAAATAAAAAAGTTATAGCCAAAACATTCCGGCTGGGCGGGGGGGGGGGGAGTAAAGGGCAGCCCGAATTTCGCATAGCGTCGCGTCGCGTGTCGCGGCGGCAGCTAATCGCTAGTGCGCCCGCAGCCACCAACAATCATAGCTTTGCCGTGCCAGCCCTTCAATGTGCGCTATTTCAGGCAAAATATCACTAAAAAAGCCGGCTACAAAGACTGCGCTGAGGAGTTGTGGGAGGCCTTCGAACCGTCGTTCAAACTGTATACAGACTAACCCGATTTTTGCTTTGACATAAATCAACGAATCACGATTTAAATTCTAACATTATACGGCTGGAAAATCCTCTTTGTCGCGCTCGAAATAGGTTGTTTTCGCACGTCAAAAGCAATCTTGTTATCCTTTGAAAGTCAAACAGGCGGGATAGAAATGGTGGCCAAGCGGATTTTTTATTTTATTCAATTCAAGATGAGCTTCTTGCTATACTTCGTGACCGGTATTTTTGGCTTTCAAGTGGCTTTGGCTTGCGAGAAAAGGGGGATAAGGTATTACTCTATTATGCCTACAGCCTTTCAGCTCAAAAATTGAATCGTAGATTTCGCTGACTCTATCTTGGGAAAAAAGCTGGTAAGAGGTTCATTTGGACGTTGATCAGCACCTCCATGCTACACTTGCATCAAAAGACAATTAAATAAACTCAAATACAAAAATAAAAACAGAAAAGAATAAGCGAAAAACTTAGGTCGAAAAATGCGGCGTTGCGAATGGCGTCATCCCAGCGGAAGGCAAATTCGACAGAAGTTTTCTGGCGAGCATCTCTGCATGTAACGCTTATCAGAAACTGTTTATTTTCATTTTGTCACAACTTTCCGATCTCGAACTTAAGGTACCTCCATCTTTGCCGAGTTCCTGCTCCTGCGTCGAGGATTATCAGATCGAGCTGGCGAAAGCTTTGCGGGGGAATGCTGCGCATAGTTGGCGCAGGTTTGGATAAATAAGAACAGATCTCATGAAAGTTCAAAATCCTTGAATACGAAAAAAGGGAGCAATTCCCGAGATGGAAGAGGGATAACAAAGATGGGGAGGGAAGGAAGAAGGAAAGAAAGAAAGCGTGGCAAGAAGCAGGATTCAAGTCGAAGACGGGCAAGAAGCAGAAACGTTCGAACGATGATTGCGAGTAAGTGGATTTGCAGTAAACGATAGGAAAGACAAAGCGTTAGATGAGAGAGAGCTTCACGGTGCGAACATGCGGAAGTTTTCGTGACTTGCAGCACCATCCCCAGGTCGCCATCAAGAAAAATTTTTAAAAATCAACAAGGAATACAAGACTTTTCTGTAAGCTAGCGATGGTTGTGATATCTCAAGGGGCGGAATACAAGATGGGTGTTTTCTACCAGGCCGAGACACCCCCCGGTATGCAGCAAGGTAACCCCGAGTTCATCTATATTTGAGTGGTTTCAGGCCAAATTCGATTATCCGAACTTCGACAAGTGCAAGGATGATATTCTCTACACTTTCAAGGGGTCGTATACCCGGATTACGGAGAGTTGAATAAACGCTAATTCTGTTGATCCGTTTCCCGCTTCTCTCACTCTCTCTGCTCTCTCTCTCTCTCTCTCTCTCTCTCTCTGCTCTCTCTTTCTTTTCTTTCTGGGTCGGTGATTCAGGTTATGCGCGAAGATCGAGAGCGAGAGAGAGAGAAACAGAGTGAACGAGAGAGAGGGAGAGAGGAGAGAGAGAGAGAGAGTGGGATGAGAGATGTAAATTCTATAGTGTATTTCCTTCGAAGCCCTTCTTCATACTATTTTATTCAAATCAAAACATAAAAATCCATCAAATAACTGCGGAATGTTGGGGCAACAAAGTACAATTTACAAGGCAAAAATGCACAAATATAAATCGTTGAAAACTCACGATACAATTTGAGGAAAAATATTGAAAAAGATGTGTTGTTTGTTGTTACGTGGAGCTAGGGACCCATTTTTTATAGATTCACCGGTGTGTTTTGAATTGAACTAGGGAGGCTCGCTGGGGGCTACGGTAGATTAGTCAAGACATAAAAATATACAAGCCCTTTAATAACATTAGAATTCACATGTGGATACCCCACAAAACGCTACTCGTGGTATTTAGTTTCGGTTATTGAAATTTTGGTTATGCTTTAGCGCATTTTTTGTGAGGCGCGTATCCCGTGCGGTGAAGAGTACGAGTAAAAATATACAAGTCGTAATTCGGAAAGTACGGTAATCCATAGAAGATTTTCGGTCGTAATTACTTAATTGTAACTCGTGGAAATGACGTTTTTCGAATAAAAAAAGATAGATGTTCGAAAATGGATTACGGTACTAATTGGTAAACACAAAAAGCACTCGTTTTGGATTAATAATAATTATGCAAATCACGCAAAACGGCGAGGAAACGGCTGGAAATTGGCTTTTTGTAGCTAAAAATTCTCACTTTCATTTTTAGATTAGGACACTGTTGGATTTTCCTGTCCTATAAAAATTTTTCGAAAAGCTCTAGAAATTACTTATTTTTTTGCAATTAAAACCAATTTTCAGGGTTTAAAGGTCCAATGACGCCAGCTCGAAATTCGTAACTCGCGGTTTTTCGAATTTAGGCAGTTCCTGGCTTCAATACTCCTTTAAAGCCAAAAGACACAAGATTAACCAAAAACGGAACAGGTCAATCAACACTCAAATCCCAGGATAGTTAGCTTCACCCGGTCCACGTGCCGCGTTGATGTTGCATGGGTACGCTGTACACCTCCGTACACCGGCCGTTGACACTGTTCGTCCGTGACGGTGTGTGGCCGGTAGACGGCTGGTGATCATTCTGAAAAACCGGGGCGTTGTTAGTTTGGCACACAGCGAGATTAAAGACATACTGTAGGTTTGATCGGGGCAGGAGCGGCAAGGCATTAATGGGAGGAAAAACCGGCTTATCCGGAATTGCCGGAACCGGAAAGTCGAAGGTTGCGATTAGAAGACGACAATTTGGAAGCTTATCGTACTGTAAAGCTCATTCTTGAGAAGCGGCAAGGGTTTAAAGGGGCTGGGGAAGCAAAAATCAGGTTTTTAAAACCTTAAAATCCTAACGTACTCTAAAAATGTCGAAAAACTTTAACATCTGAATTTTGGTAAAATTTCTCCTTAATAAAAACTCTGATTTGTTAAAAATTATGAAATGAAAACAAATTTCAAAAATTGGAATTTTAGACAGGATCGGGCAACGATTTTCTATACCTAAAAAGTTCAAATTTTTTGAGTAGTATGGATTTTCCGGAACGGGTTGGGTTGCAGAGAATTAGCATGCTGGTGAAATAGCATCGAACTCGAACGTCAAAATCTAAGCACAATATCAATAAAGAAAAGGAAAATGGCATAAAAATACGATCGTTAATCAATGATGCTAATCATCCTTATCCTCATCCTCGAGAATCCTATCAAATTCGGGGGCCGTGATTGAGGTGCTCATCATGGAGGCCAACATTGAGGCCGACATTGAGGCGGACATTGGGGTCATTTCGGGGTATTGACTGACATTTGTGGAGTCTGTTGTTGCTTGTCGTGCCAGATTCTTCCGGGAATTCACTCGATGTGCCCTCAATGCTGAATAGTAGCCATCTCGGACGGAGGAGAAGATAAGCGACACCATCTGGGACCAGGCGCCTACGGTGTCGGCTGGCTGAAAATAATGGAGTTCAAAATAACTATGACTATCTACCCGGGTTGAAAAGCCGCTTCGCGACTTTCCAACCCTGGCCCCGTCTGTTCCCAGGAATTTCTTCACTATACATAAATTTTAATGTTCCCGAATTGAACGATTCCTTTAGGTCGCTAAAGGAGACTCATAGCATCCAATAAAATTACGACTAAACAGATACCTTTGGTTATTTGGTTCTAACACCTAATAAAATTCCACTAGGAAATATACCTCTAGCTATTAGCTTTTAGAGCTCAAAATGGTTCCTCAAAGGTCATTGCTAGCCAGCCCTCCCAAACACAGGCAAATTGTCGTCCACAAGACGAATAAAATAAGATTTTTCGAGCCTCCAATTTTTCCAGATCCCGATTCCTATTTTTTTAAATAGAAAAGTAAGTTAAAACTGTAATTCTGAAGAGTTTTTGGCTGCTTTAAAAGCTGTTCGTAAAACCACAAGGTTCCAAAGCAAGTTTACCCCGATTCAAAAAACATATAAATGCAATCATGCATGAAAACAAAATACAATCGTTGTTTTACTGACCTGATGATTTGCCATATCCAAAATGACGCCCTCTACCGTCATCGCATCGGCTAGTGCTACCCAGAAATCGGGCTTAAACCCGAGCGGCTTCAACTCGACGTGATCCTCGCCGTATGCTCGGGAGGTGGCGACAATGTGATCGACATCGTCTATCTAAACGGTATGTTGAAAAAAACGTTTATGCATTGTATGATGATAGTTCTATTTTCCAAAACTTGCCCTAGACACAATCAGCTCGACCATATCCTTCAATTTTTGCGTCATTTGGTAGGCTTTTTCTTTGCCCATCTGGTAGACGTAGTTTTGAAAGTCGGGTCGCTTTTCGAAGACGCGTTGGCAGACCTGGAAAAATAACTTAATTTGTGATTTTTCAGATTTTCATAAATGCTGCTTGAATGGTGCCCCTCATTACCTTATATACTACACCATTCTTAGCAGCTTTGCCCCTGTCATCAATTTTTTGAGACTTTAGAGATAGAATGGTAAGTTTTCAGATTTTTGGATGGATTTGAGTTCTTTAAGTAACCTATTAAGCTACCACTCATGCGCCTTCGGGTTTCGAAATTTCTGGCCCATTCCCTTTAAAGCCATCCCCCAAATCTTAACTTTTCAGGGCTAAATCTGTATTTTCGCTGCTCCCGTGAAACTGAACCATGATCTATCGGTTGGCCTTTCCTTCCACGCTGAAAAAGTTCCGACCCCTCAACTCTGATATTCGATCTGACAATGAAGGTCAAAAGGGTCGGATTTGAGGCTCAACGCTTGAAGCCTGCGGTATTGGGTGTTCTCCCTGGGTCAGTTTGACGGGTTCTCAAGGTTCCGCTTGGCTCCCCGGGACACGACAGCCGCTCGTTCCACGGCCTCAAAAATCCACCCCCGAAAACAAAGATCCCAGAACAAATCCCAAAATACCGACAAGCGGCAAGGAATGGGAGGAAAAGGCTAAAAGTTGCCCCGGGGAATCCCGAAAAAAGGGGGGCCCATCAGGTACCTGGTTGATTGATTCCGGGGTGGCGTGATTGGGGAGGTATCGATTTTTGTAGCCGTTGCAAGGAGTAAAAAAAACTACTGTTCACTGTCATTTTCATCAACTTCAAATTTTTTATGGTATTCGCTCTTTCTCGCTGGTTCTCTCTCATCTCTCTCTCACTCTCGCTCTCTCTCTCTCTCTCTCTCTCACCTTATTCCCAAACTCCGAGTGCGGGTTGTCGAAACACTGGATGATGATTTCCCGGGCTCCGGCCGGTATTGGGTGCGATATGTCTCGCCGTATTGACTTTTGCCGCGGGTAGCCATTGCTGAAACAGCCACTAAATATTGTTGAAACCACAGCATTCCAGCTAAAAAAAATGTTCTTCAAACGATTTGCCGTAAAGGCAGCGAAAACTATCGAGGGTAGTGCTTGAGGTATGTGGTATTGAATTCGGGGAAATCAAATAAAAACACACTGGGTAAGGTTTCGACACGGCATGTCAGACTCCAAAAACGACTACTTTTTTTAAGTATAGCTTCTCAAACTAAGCACTCAGCAGGTTTCAAGTTGCTTCAATTTCGTTTTAAGTTGCTGCTCTTCAACTTTTAACTTTAACTTTCAATTCGCACGCGCTTCTCCTGTTCGAGTAACAATATAGACACATTTGAACCCCCTGCCTGCTCCTCAACTCCAGAATGAAATTTCCTGTCTGTGCTAAAATTTGTCTAGCATCGAGAAGCGACCGACTCTCTAAAATTTGTCTCGTGATGAAGCCGACGCGCCCCATCCAGCCCTCTACCCCTCAAAATTTGATTTTCTGGCCCAGGGCCATGTGTCGGGTTTTATTTCCCCATTCAGCGGAAATCATGCGGAAGGAGGAGCCGCGCGGAAAAAGGCGGATGGAAGAAAACAGCTTTTTTTGTTTTGCGAAGAAGGCTGTGTTTTGTGTTTTGAAACTACAGTATTAGGAACCTTTTTTAACGCACTTGCTTTCTAATTTTTTTTGCTAATAATCCCTCTAGCTAATTCACAACGTTTTCCCGAAAATGTTGCAAATGCTCGTGCTCAATTTTCGGTCTCCCGGAGCAGCGCAATTAGTTTTAATGAAGCTTCTTTTCTGAGCGTAAACTTCCAAAAGAAAATTGCGTCCCAGGTCCAAATAGGGGAGGCCAAAATTTGTTCGCAGAACTCGGCTCGTGATTCTCAAAAAACCAAGTGGTTTGGTTTGTGAATGAAAAACAAAATGACGATTCCGTGACGGCAGGGAGTGGCAACATATGGCGGAAAATAAAATCGTGAATTAGGGGTACGGTAGGTTGGGTCGGCCAAATAGCAAGCACTGCATTCGAGGGTAGGTACCAGTTTTCGAGTATGGACTGATTTTGGGCATTCCTTGAGAATTCCTGCTATACTCGCTAATATCATATCATTCCATTTGATTTTCAGTAACGGTAGGCTTAAAAATGGAGCAAATAATTAAGAATTGTAGGGAAGTATACTAATTTTATTAGCTACAGACACCCACTTCCAATAAATAAGTTTTGTTGACAAAAAATTCCAGAGCAAGCAAGCTAGCAGAATTTCCTTGCGCAAGGAATTTCATCATTTTTGATACGTTCGGGTGAAAGGCCGCTTCCACAGGAATCTCTGCTGGCTACTGCGCTAAATGAAAATTCCCAAGGAATATCTGCTAGCCTGCGCAGCTTAGTGACTAAAACCTTCTAAACGAAGCGTGTGTTCGGTTTTGCTCCGCGGCAAGCGGCTACCGTAATCCTGTTTGCTATCCCGCGGACGGTTACCGGCCGGTAACCAAACCAATGAGACTTTAGTGTATCTTTGAGGATATTCCTAAAGAATCCCCGCTAGCATGCCTCCTAAAACCAATCCATTTCATATGTATACAAAGTACAGGGTCTAGTTTCAAACAGATAGGGGGGTTGTCAATGCCCACTAAATACCTTGGGATTCTGGCGCTAGTCGATTGGCGTCTTAACGGTGGTCTAAAAAGCAGAGGTAGCTGCGTGGTGGAGGGTGAACGGGAAGCAAGGGAATGCAAAGAAGCGATTTGACTGTAGCATTTTGCGTTTTCTAGCAGCTTTTTGCAATCTGTTAAAAAGCGGATACTTTAGGGGAGCAGAAATCTTGAAAATCCTAGTGAATTTACCTTGTTTTTGGCGCCAACGAGTCGTTCCTCTTTACAGCGGATTCTGATCGTCGGACTGATCCGGAGGCCTTTACTGCTGCTGGTTTCTTTTCCGAGGATGTGCCGTTTGATGGGGTGGTCATGGTGCCTGGAAAAATGGGTTGACCTATCGATAGGGTTAGCTAGCCGAAACTAGTAGGGAATACGTCTATGATCAATTTCCCGGGCTTTACTACAATTTTGTATAATTTCTCCGTTGATTGTTAATTGATGATAATTACTGATTAGCGTAAAATTCCTTACCTTTTCTTTCCCGATCCAACGTCGGCATCGACTGTGATTTTCCAAAATCTCGATCTGTTGCCGGGGCATCTGTCGATGGTCTGCTGTCTTTAATTTTGCGCGCTGAGATGTTGCCCCCATCGGAGGATCTCCGGTGGCGTGAACTGCTGAGGCCCATACCTGGAATTGACAAGAGCTATCCTTGATTAAATACGCTGGGTAGAAAAGGCAGAAAACAGCCGAAAATGGCGTTAAAAAGTTACAGTATTATAACATTGAGTAATATTATCGAAAAATTAGATGGAATTGTACGTTTTTAGGAACCGTCAAGCCTTATATAAAATAAGCAGGATTTAATAGGAAGATAGAGTTTGAAAACACAAAATAATTAGTTTATAGCTAAAAAAAACAGGAATTCTGAATTGTCATTTTTTAATGTTTAAAACGCAGATTTTTGGTATTATAATGACAATGACAACGCTAAATCACATAAAACCTGAGGCCTTTTCAAGACGTTCCAGAACTCTCCTAAAAATGCGGACATTCCAAAGAAACCCGGCAAACATCCGAGAAACCTCCCAAAAATTGCCGGAAAGGTCGACCACCGGGGTCGTCCAATTTTTTCGCGCTATTCGAGCAAAACGGTGAAGCTCCACAGGGGCTCAATCCCCCTCTCAAAGGTTGTGGCCACCTAAGGGTCTAACCCGGAGGGACCAATGGCCCTCATTTCTTTGCGCGAAAAAGAAAGAAAAGAGAAGTTCGAGCAGCCCGGAGGCTCATAGCAAAAGAAAAGGAAAATGGTGATCCCCGGCGCAAAATTGAGCTCTTCCGCCGGGCTGAAGAGAACCGCCTCTCGCGGTGGTGGAATATTTTTCTAGGAGTTTTTGCCACTGGCCGCTGGCCAAAGCTCATGGTCGAAAAACAAGGATTTCGAACAAAACACGAAAAAATAGGAGTGTACATTATGAAAAATTAGTTTTTTTTTAATCCCAGAGTCCAAGAAACTCCGAAATTCAAAAATTTAGACGCTCTCTCTTTCGCTCTTTCTCGCTCGCTCTCTCTCACTCTCTCTCTCTCTCTATCTGTTTTTTTCTCTCTCACGCTCTCTCTCACCCTCTCTCTCTCGCGCTTTTTCTTTCGCACTTTTCGTCTTTGGGCACTTTATTCAGATTTCTGATCTTGGCACCAACCCAAAACAAAATTCTAAATTCCACTCAAATCCAGAGATCCGCAAGTTCCCTCCACTAGCCTGACGAAAAAGCCATTTCACAAATCCATTAAGGCCATCTTTGCGTAGCTCACAAAAAGCTCAACCGAAAAAAATGCGCCGAAATTTGGTGCGCGCCGGAAAATGGGCTATTTGATGGGCCGACGAGCTTCCGACCAAAGGCTAGACACTACATTTTTGCGCGGCGGAACACAAAATTTCGTAGTTTTCCCAAGGGGATAGAACGTATTATTGCACAGTGACCAACCGCTAACCAAAAAAGTGTTAATTTCGCTAGTGGTCAAAATAAGAAAAAATTATTTTGCGCTGCGCTGCCTGATTTCCGGGAGATTGAGGGGGATTCTCGGGTAGAAAAGGGGCTTGACCAATTACAAATGTCACAAGTTTCGAAAGGTAATTCGCGCGTAGCATTTACGCATGTTGTCTAGTCGTTTCTGACAAAGATACTGCCGTGAGTACGAGAATTCTATTTTTGAGATATTTTGCAACCTGAAACCATTGCAAAAAGGGCACTCCTGGATTACGGTGGCCTGCGTGGAAGGGATATCTGTGATGAACTTGTAAAATTCGTAGTTCACTTTTACAGGTTTAGGGAGATTACGGTAATGTTGCAAAAACGGCGTTTGAGGAGCTTACTGTAGAGCGACTTTAGAGGCAAAATCCATTAGTCAAATCGCTTTTTCTAGTACGGTAGCTCGTTACGGCAATAAATGAGCACACAACACTTTTATCCCAAAAACAAAATTGACGAAAATTTGATGAGAAGTGAGTCGCCTCGCCAGGGGCGTCACGATGAAATTCGGAAGATCCGGGGAATCTCACGAAATCTTGAGCCGACCAGGCTGGGCAGGGCGCGTCAGCAAAATTGCCGCCGATTGTTAGCGACAGATGGAGAAGGGAGCTGTGGGTGGAAAAGGAAAAAAGGGGGTGCGAAATTGAGGAAATTTGTGTGGAAAAGCAGGGTGGAACGGGGTGGTGAGAAGCCGCGTGAAAGAGCCGCGGATTAGGGCGGATCTGATGAAGCTGTGTGAAAAGAATAGACAAAGCGAACCCGGGATTTTGCAATGTACACGTTTGATCTTGAGATGGATGTAACCGTTTTTTAGCAACATGGTTAAAACGTTAACAATTTAAACCATTTATGGTAGATCAAAAATTGTTATTTCAGAGGATTTAAGTGATATCTTCCAGTAGGAAAACTCAAAAACCCTGAAAAATTCAAATAACCTGCGAGACCGCTTTAATTAAAGATGACATTGTAAATTAAAATACAGTGACTTCAATCCAAAAAATTAGTATAGATTATCCCAGAAAGAGGTTTTTTCAATAATAAAACGCGGCGAATTCCACTTAACCAGGCTTCCGCTAATCTACCACTGGCCAAAAAAAAGAATTTTCATGTTTTAAAAGACGTTTGAAGCGAAATTCAACGCTTTTCAAAGCAAGAAAGACATCATACCCTGTATTCACTGTCACCATCCCTTTAAAATCGGGTTATCGTGATTAACTTCCACTGAGAAACTAAAAAAATTAAGAATATTGTTTTTTAAAGGAGCTTATAGGTCAACTTAATGCTGGTCGGGGTCGGGAAGGCTCCGTTCTCTGGAAGGCCCTGCCATCATCCCTTTCAAACACGCTACCGTAATCCCAATCCCAGAAAAAAAAGCGATTTTTAGCCATGCCTACCCAGAATCCTAAAAAAAAACTGGATACAAAAACGGAAGCTCCATCTTCTTCCGCTTTCCCGCTTTCTCAAAAAAGTGTCCCATGCTTCTGGCCCGAGTTTTTTTCAGAGGCCCTCATATCAAGATCACAGGAGCAGATTAGCGCAGGCAATATCGAGGGCTATTGGACGGCTAAAGCCTGGATTCTGTGCCCTATTCATCAAATTTTGGACCATGGGGGAAACAAAGGAGACTCCAAACTCCAAAACAAATGAGAATATTTACGTTTTGTTTGCTGAGGTCAGACTCGGTTTTCGGTTTTGTTGGTCACGAAAAATGCCTGGTAAGATTGGGGAAATCTCGGCCTGGATGTGTTGCACTTTATGCTGCCCCAGGGGTCCCACCACGATCCTTGGGCCCTGGGAATTTGATGGATCGGTGGTGATGAAAAATTGGAGTTTTTGTGAGGGGAACACTGAAAATCAGCGGGTTTTGTTGCCAAATTTTTGAGATTGATTATTTATAGCTAAAATTTCAAGCCTTACCTTAATTATCCAATGCTTAAGATTTTCTCACTATTAGGAGCATATTTATTGTTTAATTTTAAGCTATTTAATAAACGTCCGGATCTCACCTAAGAAATTTTGTAAAAATTGAATAAGCCCGGTATACAGTAAACCCTGGATACCCACAGCAAGACGAGCCGGAGAGCTAGTATGGCTGCGTAATTGGTACTACCGTATTTCGAAAATCAAACTTCCAGAGCAAACAAACCCAAAACCCTCACAAAAACCAATGCAAACCCGTGACCAGCCACTTAGCCGTCCGTCATTTGTAACTAGGCGTCTCCCCGGCCGGGCCCAGCCCGGGTCCATCCGTGCATAGGAGTGGCGGGGATAAATCATTTTTTACGCGACCCGGAAGGATAGGAGGGATACGTGAAATGAGAAAGAGAGAGAGAGAGAGAGAGAGAGAGAGACGGATAGCAAGCAAAAATGAGCTTTTCGCTTTTCCCTAGGCGATCCGAATCTCCGAATCGCGGACCCAGAATGCGGGAGTGACCACCGCTATGGGATACGGTGGCGTGCGTAGGGTAGCCGCCGCAAAAAAAAAAATGCATAAGACATTCTAGGATGGGAGCGGAAATTCTATCTGGATCCCAAAAAATGTGTAAGGTTGTTTTTAATTGCTTTGCAGCGGTTCTCTGGTCGATTGTGTTGCACCTGCTTTGGTGTTAAAAATGTTGCTTTGTCCAGAAGTCCGCACTTTTTCTGCAGGTTCAGTAAACTGTGGCTCTCACTTGAGATGGAGAAAGTAAAATAAAAAGCAAGAGAGCGAGAGAGAGAGAGAGATAGAGAGAGGGGAGAGAGAAAGGGAGAGAGATGGAAATGGATCGAGCGAGAGATCGCATATACCTCTTACGTAAAGAAAATAATTTACTGCAGAATGAAGGAGAAAGAGAGATAGAGAGCGAGAGAGCGAAAATGAACGAGACGGCAACAAAATTCCACATCAAAGCATTAAAACTATACCATTAAACCAAAATCAATACAGTCTTCGGTGAAAAATTCGCCTGACTGAATCGGATGACAATATCCTAAGCCCAGAAAGATTATCCGCATATTGGAATTGCCGCCACAACGGCTAAGCTAGCAAATATCTGTTAAAATTTCTGGATTTTCGGAACAACGGCTAGGGAATAGAATGAAGCTACACCCCCTGCAAAATGCGCACTTTTCGGATCTTGCAAATTCTCGTCAAGACTAGGAGGAGACGCGGGAATCAAGCGTTTGAAGCGAGAGAGAGAGAGAGAGAGAGAGAGAGAGAGAGAGAGAGGGAGAGAGAGATGTGAGGGTCATCCCTCAAAACCCTTCTTGGGCCCTCGCCTTTGGCCCTTTTGCAGCGTGTCTCAAAACTGAAAAACGACGCTGGATCAAATCTTCGGGGCTCGAGGTTTGAGCAGGTTAAGAATAGAACCGAGAATAGGTGGGGCAGGTTTTAGAAAACTGGACAAGTTCCGCATATACGCGTCACGGGTATGTAAGTTACTGGAACGAGCAGAGGTCAGGAATTTTTGCGGAGGAATGGGGAAGAAGCTGTTATATTTTTCAGACCTAGAAAAACCGTGAAATTAAATAGCGTCTTCCATTTCACATTTAGGCAAAGTGGAAAGGATTATAGAGGAAATAATCATCAAGTTTCTAGCATTCAAAAACCGGAACGAAGCCTTTGGTCGTTTAAAGTCCCTGTTTTAGAATTCAGTACTCAAAAAATCGAAAATTTTAGGCGATTATTGGGAAGGGAGAAAAGGGGAAAGCGGGATAGAGTTAGAGCTAAAAATAGAGAGCGCGTGAGAGATCGAGAGAAAACAAAATATATAGAGATCGAGAGATCGAGAGAGCGAGAGAGAGAGAGAGAGAGAGAGAGAGAGAGAGAGTGTGTGTGTGAGCTAGCGAAAATGTCTGAACTTGAAAGCCAGCAAGTGCAAGAGCTAGTTTGTATGAGCATGAGAGAGAGAGCGAGAGAGAGTGAAAGATAACAATCAGATCACAAATTTCAAGGTTTCAAAAGCAATATCACAATCCTGAACGCCCTGGGAGTGTTGCCATCATCCGGGAATATGTAAGCCGAGAAAGATGACGGGCCGGGTGCGGCGAGAGATAGAGAGTAAGAGAGTGAGAGAGGGGAGATAGAGACAGAAGTGAGAGAGGTGATAGAGATACCCAAATAAGGAGGATGTTTTCTGTCTGTTCGGCCCCCCTTCTGACGCAGTCGGGGATCTTTTTCCTATCGTTGTTCCCTCTAGAAGGGGGATGTCCCGGGGACTCCCTCGGGCCATCCCCTATTCTGACCCACACGGCACCACACGAGACAAATCCGCCCCTCAAATTCTTGGCGCAAAAATGTCCCTTCCCGGTGGCTCACTTCTCAACGATTCTAGCCGGCCACCCACCGCGGAGGTTGAGAAAAACCCTCTAGGAGATTGTTTCGCTGGGAGTTGAGGGACTGACGCGTTTAAAGGGATGGTGCCACCAAGTTCATCCACGGCAAGGCATGATTTCCAAACGGCACGCAACGCGACCGGACGCGCTTAAGGCGTAGTTCCGAGTGGCCGATGGCCTTTAAATCAGAAAAAATGACAACGCTGGAAATGCCTTGAAGCTGCCTTTAAATAGGATTTTAAGGCGGAAGTGAAGTTGAACAGATATGGTGCTTCGAATTTCTTGGGGGAATAATCGGCAAGAAGCGGAAAACGAAGTACACGGATTCCCGGATGTTTATCTGGCTCGTTTGCTGGGGCGACACCCCCACCCCCACAACCCTTGCATATGAGGACACCAAACATCTCTCTATCTGGCCATGTCTTTCTCTCTCTATCTCTCTCTCGCTCGCTCTCTCTCTCTCTCTCTAGCTCCCCTTGTTAGGTGACCGCCTCTGGAAAATATACGCAAAAGCCGGGTGTTGATGAGACGAGGTGGAAGAGGTTGAGTGGGAGGTAGAGGTCGAGTACCTGCAAAAAATGATGATATCACGAAGCTTGGAACGAGACCACACTCAAAATGGAACGAATAATACTTGAAAGGCAATCAAAAAAAGGGTTTTGTACGGATATTTGGGCTAGGTGATCGAACCCTTAATAGTGGGGGTATTTTTGAAGATTCAAGGGGTGAGACAGAGAGACAGGGAGAGCGAGAGCTAAAGAGGGAGAGAACGAGAGAGAACGAGAGAGAGAGAGAAAGAGAGAGAAAGAGAGCGGGAGAGGCAGAGATGGAGAGAGATAGGGTTTTTTAAGCTGTCCGTCAAGCCCAAGACTTCGCGTTCTGTTCAGGTATGGTAATGGCATTGAAGCCTATAGCCAGAAAAATCACGAAATCTAGCAGTAAATTGTTAAGTTATGAAATTAGGAATAGAAGCGAAACCTTAAATCTACGTATTCTTTGTGTTTTGCCCTATTTCCAGTACCTTCTCCCTTTTTCCATCAACCGGAAATTCCCAAGCATCGGCCGTTGACAAGGTGGCTAATTGAGGCAACGACGCGCCGGCCATTCCCTTTCCGTCTTGATTCTGGGTCCCGGAAAGAAAAAGACAAAACGCAAGAGAAAGAATGGCCAAAAGACAGAAGCAAAAATAATGAATTTCCACCGTAGCCGTGTGACGTATAAGGAAAGCTTTAGGAAAAGCCCTGGATTAAGATCCGGAAATAACCCGGAAAAGCATCATCGGAAATGACAACTTCCGCTTGATGATAGACTACCGTAACCCCCAGCCAGAATCGGCCATGTGGCCGCAATCCGGATAATCCGGTAATTGGAATCGGTAGGGATGCAGTGAGGATAAGACTTGAAGAAAATGTATATTGGAAAAAGGGGAACGCATTATTGGGGCAAGTTTTATGGTATTTCCGGATATGGAGGTTTTATAAGAATCTGACAAAGATAAAATTTAAATGAAATGCTTACAACGCCACTAAAAATTAACCCAAATTTAATTTATGAC
Source organism: Mesorhabditis spiculigera (assembly GCA_958295435.1). NCBI lineage: Eukaryota > Metazoa > Nematoda > Chromadorea > Rhabditida > Rhabditidae > Mesorhabditis > Mesorhabditis spiculigera. The sequence goes on along the minus strand of CATQJA010001109.1, from coordinate 3,792 downwards.
GGTGGTTTTTAAAACTGAAATTTGCCAAAACAATGCCAAGTACGGTATCAGAGTACATAGTAGCGAACGTACTCCCGGACATTCCGGTCCCTTCGACCCTACTGCTGCCAGCGACTTCTCGGAACTTCGAGGAATTCAATTCCCCCGTTTTTATAGTCTGTCCTAACCTTGTCAGAATTACTAAATAGGTCCAGGACTACAAGTCTAGGTGCTGATTGATGAAATTGTCGTGCGGAATTGACACGGAAAACGCGGAAATTGGGTGTCGCTCGGACACTAATGCCAGCAGCCAGACGAGGCCAAAAGATCGAATTGTCACGCCGAATTTTGCGTAATTTGGAATTAATCGTATCGTGGGAATAAGGTCGGCATGAGGAGAGCGTGAGCAAGCGAGAGAGAGACGGAAAGAGAGAGAGAGTGAGAGAGAGTGTGAGAGAGAGCAAGAGGTAAAGTGACAGAAATACCGCGGTGATTAACCAGGTGTCAGTATTGCTACGTAGTCGCTGCGTAAAAATATATCTCCAAATTTGGCCCTCAATATTGAGACTAATTTGGGACGGTCAGGTGGGAATTTGTGCTTTTTGGGGCGTTACGTAGCCCTGGATTTTGAACCAACCAAAGTTCCGATGCGCAGAAACACCTCTGAATAAATTAGATGGCTTTACCGGTTATTAATGGGTTATTAATTGGAGAAAAATGTAAAGGCTTCCAACAGTCTTACAAGTATTGTAGATGGCCAGGTGGAAAGCCATGTTTTTCGGGTTCTCGAGCTTTCAAGTGAGCGGAAAAACAATTCTTGCGATGGCAAGAGATCTGCAAGAGTGCCTCGCGGGTCGCAATGCCAACGCGATGCATGGCTTCACGCGCAGGAAATTCGGATACAACCGTCATAACGTGGTAGCGTTTGCCAGCATACATCCGCACGATGTGCCGCGAACCGCCACTCGCGGGACACGAGCAAGCATTGGGCGCGCGACTCCTGGAGTGCATCGGAAGAAAACGCACAGATTTTATACATTCTTATAAAAATCTACAGGCGAACCGCCGACCGCAACGCGCACGCTCACGCAAGACTCGAGCTGGGGCGCTATGTTTTTTTTCTATCCAGACCTGGGCCTAGTCTCTGGAGAACCGCGACGCACTGATATGCAGATATTTTGATACCGTCAAGCGACGCTTTGTCAGGGCACGCGTACGGCCGCGTTGCGCTATGTGTCGCGCTGCGTTTCATGGCGCGCTTCGTGTCGTTTCGCGTTGCGTGTCACGTTGCGTGCCGCATTACTTGTCGCGTTTCTTATCGCGTGTCGTGTCGCATTGCGAATCACTGCAAATTCAAGGTCACTTTCGCACGATACATGTGAAGCCGTGAGATTAGCCTGACCTCCCTAATTTTTCCTGTCCAGAATTCCAAGTTCCGCTTTTCCTTTGAAATCCCACGAAACAAAATTTTGCACCCTGTTTTTGCATGCGGAAACCCTAAAAATTAGGCACTCCAGAACCAAACCTCAGAAACATACTTCCAGACTTACACAACTCGTAGTGAGAAGCCATGTATCTTGTCGCGTCTCAAAATAAAGAAAAACAGTACAACTCTTCTCCCTGTATGGTTTCTTCCCGGATCCAAATAGATCTCTGTAAAAACCGGGGGGAATACGGCTCCGACGGGTTTGGTCATAATCCTCACGCCGGTTGCGTCACATGCACAACACAAAACGTGCCGCAAATTGCCCGGCTATTCTTGGGATTTTTGAAGACAAAAGCGGGGGATCTGTTGCAGCTGGGCCCTATTTTGGGCCCGAGGAGGGGAGAAAATCGCAGAAAATTGGCCGCGCAAATGTGCAGCGAGGGGTGAATGGATTTTGGCAGAAGAACGCACAAAATAAATTCGAGAAAAAATTTAAAGTGACAAAAAATAGTAGAGTAGCTAATACTTAGAGCGGCTTTCGAATGCTGCTAAAATTAGGTATTGAAAAGGGCCATGCAGCATGACAGGCTGATTTATCTAGAAGTTTAGCCTCGTGGTTTTTCATTCTTTCGATATTTATATGAAACTGCCCTAATCAACTAATTTTATGGCCCTTGCGAGAAGAAGATACGGAACTACGTTTACACACAACGTTGCAATTCAGAAAACGTACCCCAGGTTTGTAAAAGTGTGTGAAAACCAGAATTCTCGGAATGGTTCATTTTGGAAATTTAGGATTTTTTACATGGTACCGTATTGCGCGCACTGGGCCCTGCTCCTGCTACAGTAACCCTGCCATTTTTCGGCAAATCTCCAGAGACATTTCGTCACAAAGATCAGGAAATCTACAAGTTCGATGGCTAATTATCTCGCTCCCGCTTCAACTTTCTCCTATCTCTCTCCTCTCTCTCTCTCTCTCTCTCTCTCTCGCTCTCTCTCTCTCTCTCTCGTCTTCCATGTCCCGAGCACAGAATCTCAGAAATTCAAAACATTCAGCAACTTCCTAATTGTTTGTAGCCACACGGCCTGCATTTTGAACTTCGGAATAGAAATCCTCCAATCCTGATTTCAATTAGTCGCGTGGTCACATCTTTTCGGCAAAATTACTGGGAAATTGGGGGTGGCTGTCGGCAAATTTGGTCCCAAGGGGGGCAAGCCGGGGCAAGCTGTTTCGAAAAACAAGAAGAGTTTGGAAATTCTTTGAATTTAGGCAGGGAAGAGAGAGAGAGACAAGGAGAGAAAGAGATATGCCTAGCTGTATAATAGACCTGCCGAACATGATGAAGCATATTTTGACCATGTCGGAGAAGTGGGAAGAGGAATTGGTGTCTGGCCAGTATGCCCCAGGGATGAACATGCGTCCCCTTACCGACGGCTCGGCTGAGCGATGATCAGCTATGGGGCGAGAAAAGGTGTTAGCCGATACGTTTTAGGGGTGATTTGCAAGGTGTCCGGGGTATTCGGAATCTCTTAGGAATGTTCAGAATGTGTGGGAAGTGATCAGATAAAAGTTTTGCAGGTTAATCTCCTTAGATTTAGACAATACCATAGGGAATGGATCAAAAATCCGAAACTGGACTTTTTTTTGATAAATTTCTAAATGATACTACACTTTTAAATTATTTAAAAAATCCAGAAAATCGAAAGCACCCAACAAAAAGTAATAATTGTGAGGCGGATTGAAAAAAAAAATGGCGCCGTGGGATAAAGGTCAGCTAGCCGAAGGCATCTAGGAATTGCAAAAAAATTCTTAAAACCTGAAGTTCCTTCCGGATAAGAGCAAGTTCCTTAAATAGACCAAATTCCCTCGAAGAACGTGATGTTTGGTTGTTCGCATAATCGTCGCGTCATCTGAAAGCGAAAAATTACGAATGATAGATTACGCAGCTAAGCAAGGAGGAAGCACCTAATGAGGAGGTACTTAAAGATAAGCACGAATTGAAAAAGATCCAGGGCATCAAAAATAGTTGTGTGAACGTTTTGCGATTTAGGGCCCATTTAGAAAACGCGAGAGATATGCAAGAGAGAGGGAGAGAGGGAGGGAGAGAGAGAGAGAGAGGGAGAGAGAGGGATAGCTAAGAGTTGCGGTGGAGCGACCGTATTTGTTGCTAAACATAGATACGGTATTTTCAATAATTTGTGTTTATGAGTTGTACATTATTTTGAAGGAATTAATAGATTATAAAGTTACCAAGCGAAGGATTAGGTAGAAAAGCTGAAAATAATAATATAACACAACGACTTTTTTAAGAGTTGTCAGGGTTCTATAAATCCTGAACTTAAAAGTAGGGTAAAGACTGATTACGGTATCGCCGAAAGCGCAAAAA
>CATQJA010001108.1:0-39027 GCA_958295435.1 Mesorhabditis spiculigera | reverse complement strand
GTAACCAAATATAAAGCTTTTGGTAAGAGCTTTACCCCACCGCAGCCGAAGGGTCTCAAAGTCTTTGGTATTTTCGCTTATTTTGTCGGGATTTTTGCAACGCCATTCGATAGAGCGTCGAAAAATAACTCTTCGTATATTTTCGACGCTCTATCGAATGGCGTTGCAAAACCCCTGACGAAATACGCGAAAATACCGAAAACTTTGAGACCCTTCGGCTGTGGGGGTAAAGTAAACTCTGCCGGAAATCCGCACTCCCCCGCTAATGGTCAAGCACCTATAAGCTGATGAAAACTTTCAAATAGTCTGCCTAGAAAAATAATTTTAGGCGCTGATCATAAGCCCGCGAAAGCGCTACTACATCGCCTCCCAGGGACAAGGCCCGGTAAAGGAGCGGTTCGCCTACCTCCCATATGAGTACAAGTTGGTTCTACATTGCTCGGGAGCAGCAAACCTCTTCCAGTGGCCTCTATCTGACCTACAACCCTCCCGTACTGGCGGACGACATGGGCTTCGAGCCCTGCTACATCCGCCGATCGTACAAAATGAAATTTTCACAACAACTTACCTGTGCCTAGAAAACGCGAGTGGTGGAGTGAATTGGCGACGCTCGAGTGCGAGCGGTACGACGATCGGATGATGATTATCGTCGACGACGCTGGGCTGTGTGATGTATGGCTTTCTCGGTGCTTTTACAGTATGGGGATGGCAAACAGATAAGCTTAAAAAGTTTTTGACGGCAATATAGTTAAACCTTAGTAAAATTTACTATTCACGGTAATGCGAAGGATCCCGTTCTCTCTGCCTGTCCCTCTCGCTCCCTCTCTTTCTTACTCTCTCACTCACTCTCTCTTTCCTATCTCTCTCTCTCTCTCTCTCTCTCTCTCTCTCTCTCTCTCTTTCTGGCCTTCTCTTTCTGGCCCTTCTCTTCTGTGGCTCTCTCGCGTTCTAGAGAAAAAGCTTCAACGCCCACTGCTCTCTCCCCGCGTCTCTCTACTTACTCTCTCTCGCTCTCTCTCTCTCTCTCTCTCTCTCTCTCTCTTTCTGGCTCTCTCTTGCTCTGGGGCTCGAGCTCTCGCTCTCTCTCTCTCTCGCTCTCTCTCCGGGTCTCCCCCTCTCTCCAACATAAATTCAGGCCAGAAGCCGAAGAAAAGCTCCCCAAGCGGATCAAGGACGACGTGGAGATCCTACTTAACAAATTGCCACCTCATGAAAGTATCGTTAATTTTTAGCTGTGTTATTTTTTGTCTCAATTTCCAGTTCCAAGGCGGACGTCAACCAGGCCCTTTTTCCTGGCGCCGAAGGCCGACATCCTTGAGAAAAAGAAACCCACGGGAACACGCGGAATCGTTCCGCCGCGGCATGGAGTCACGAAAGCTGCGCTTTTGGCAAAATATGGTGTCTCTGGCGGCCAGAAGGCAACCTACAAATAACCTTTTTCTAGCCGAGCTCGGTGCGCACAGCTACATGGCCAACCCGCACCCTCGCTGCCGGAACGAGACCTGCTACCGTTGATCGGTCACCATCGCTGAACACGCTCCGGTACGCCACGATTGACAGCTTCTGCCTCCAAGCGATTTTTAGACTAAGCGGTAGATAACAAATATTTGCGTGAAATGAATCATTTTATCTACCTTTTAAAGCCCGCGTCTTGCTTTTATAGTCTCTTTAAATAAATGGCTTTTCCAGCTCCTCAAACGCCTCGACTTTGGTGTCGGCACTGCACGCTCTACGAGATCTGGGCCCTTCGCAAGGTCAAGATCCCGGTGATGCACATCCGCTACTACGGGTCGCTGCCGAGGCCCAACGAACAGGGTCCGTTTTAGTTTTACAAATTTTTCCAGTCGGCTTAATCGGTTGTCTGATTTCAGCCGGATCCGATGCCGTTCTTCAAGGCTTGGTGTTCCCCGTGCCCAGGTGCCCACCCCGGAAGGCTCGCTCCGCGTACTGGAAATGGTGCAGAAAACCTGCCAGGAGATGATTAAAGGTGAGAGCTGGGCAGGGAAAACCATCCATAAAGAAACCTTGAGAACCGCGCGAGTTACGAGATTTTTCGGTGCTTGTTCGTTGGCGGGGCTAGAAGTCATCGGAGGCAAGGAAAAGCCTGCTCCGATCTACCCTCCCCCCGCCCCGTTAGCGCACCAAGAACCTGATTGCTTACGCAGCGCGCTCTGCTGACTTTGGATTGCGTAATTCAAAGCCGATCCGACTGCCAAATCCTCGATATTCGGCAATGGAAAGCCGGGGAGCGCGTGATCGACTCGATCGAATTCATGCTTGACCGGTATCGAGGCCGCGGCCAGACGGAACGATGCTTGCATGCCGGATTCCGTGCTCGAGGGTTTGCGTGATTGTCGGGGACAAATCAAGCCTCTCAATCAAGGCATGAAGGCGATTATGGTGGATCTGGCGCAAGGACAGCTGGACGCGAAAATCAACAATATGCACGCGCTGATTCGTCGCCGTGAGGATGTAGGTTTTTGGACGGATTCAGCCATGGCCAGAGCCAGACCGATTCAACGGAATTTCCAGAGTGACGCTGGTCTCCGAATGCATCGTCGTCACCCATCGCTGGTCGATTATGCTGGCTGGGTGCGGCTACGCGTTCCACAGGTGTGATTTCGGGGGTGCTTTGGCATTATCGGGGATGGAAGGAATTTTGCAACATGAATTTGTAATTTGTAAAGATTCTAGTTAAATGCTTGTCTTTACGCCATTAAACTTTTCGGACCTATAGGAAAAAGTGGGTTTCCTCCCCCCCATAATGCAAAAGGACCCGAATGATTACACTTTCAACTCTCTTCATCCACATGTTTCCAGCGCCCGCACCGCTGCCCCGGGAGAAGGCCTACTAGTGACGCCGGGCTGCGCCTGACCTGGCACTCGATGAAGGGCGGTGGAGCGTCAGCGCGGCTGGTCCACGCGCAACACGCTGGAACTGGGCGACGGCCGCCTCTCCTCATCGAGTACAACCTCGCACCCGGCGGACCAGGTAACAATTTTGGAGGTTTTTTGAACGCGCTGCGGTCGGCGTTGCGTGCTGCTGCATTCAAAAAATTCAGGTTAAGAATTTGCATTGTATTTAGATAGAGAAACACATATAAAAATGATCAAAGGCTTTGACGTTTTGATCAAAAAATGTATGAAAAATAGGCAAAAAAGGTCTATTTTAAAAAATATTTTGTATAGCTTTAAAGGAATGAAAAACTACTAGAAACACGATAAAAAATAGGTTATTGATCATCAACAGGTATGGCTGGAAAAACAGCGAGTGGTTTCCGCCGGCTAACAGACCAAAACCCCATTTTACAGAAACTGGTCAACGAGAAGAGGCTCGTTTTCAACAACGCCCTCCGCGCCTTCATCAACGCCTACGACGATATTCCGCGCCGAGAGCTGGCCCTGGACATGGTGGAGGGGTCAATCTTGAGCATCAGCTTCTTTTAGGCCCTCCACGTTCAGGACCTCGGCCGCCGGATGGAGCATGGGCTGCTTTGTGTGAGGTTTTTTTGAGTTTTCGATTGCCGATAGCGTTTGAAAAGCCTCGGAAAAATTACCTCATGCTTCTTTTTCAGCTGGAACTCCACTGGTGCCGCCGCACTCTGACCTACCTGAACGCCTTCCGCACCGGCGGCTTCTCTGTCGATTCGACCGGGGCCCAGTAACTGATCAACTTTCCGAAATCTCTGGCCGATCCCTTCCGCTTTTTGTCTGTCAATATACGCCTCGATGGCTTTTCCTATGCCTATGCTACACACTCCTTTTTTCTGATTCCTCGTGTTCCAATGTCGCGGTTTTTGGGCTTATTTCTGACAGTGTGTGCACAATAAATATTTTATTCCGAACATTGCAATTTGCAACTGATATTAGGTATATATGGAAATCAAATACACTTTCTGAAATTTGTATATGGAATAAAGATTTCCATTGGCACCGCCCATTTTTGGCCTCATTCTCACCCATCTACCGCTCTTCTTTGTGCCGCACAGCCAGTCATGAAGGAGGTAAGGAAGCTGAGATGCTAAATCACATTTCTAGCACATCGCCACCGACTTCGGCAAGTTCAAGGCGCTGCCCCTGGAGCTGCAGCAGATGATCGTGGCTCTTCTCACGCCGTTCGACTGGATCGCCATCGCGAACCTGCACCCTTACTTTAGAGTAAGTGGCACAATTTTTCCGTTCATTAACAAGGGGATGGTCTCAGCTCGGAATCGAATTTGGATTTGAAAATTTGCACACTTATAGAGCTCGACGAGACAAATCGATTGGTGTAACTTTCAGCAGCAGATACCCCGAACTAACAAAGTTATAAGCATTTTTAGTTTTTGCATACATTTTGCAGATTTTTCGCCATACCTTCATAAGCCCTCCCCCTTCCCCCATCAGCGTGGTCTGGTGGTCTAGTGGCGTGGTACGCGGCGTCTGGGGAATCTATCAAGGGTTCGAACCCGCTCACGATTTTTATTTTTGCTTTTTTGGTCCAAAGATTCCTCTTGGCATTCCAAAGACCTTTAATGGCTTTTAGGCATTTGCACAGAACCAGGAAGCGTTACCAACAATAAAGCAGCTTTATGAAAAATTTGAAATTTTATGCCTGTGCTCATGCCTCCTCAAAAAATTTTGGGGAAATTTTCAGAAGGCTGGCAATCTGCTTATCAACACTTTATCGTATCCCAAGCTGCATGAAAATAATCAAAATTATTTTCTTTGAACTGATCCTACTATGGTTACCTTGCCAACTTTCAAAATTTCCAAAAATTTTTAGGAGTGGGATTTTTGCTAAGAGCGCTTCCTGGTTCCTGGTGCATGCCTACAAAAGCCATTAAAGGTCTTTGGAATGCCAAGAGGAATCTTTGGACCAAAAAGCAAAAAATAAAAATCGTGGGCGGGTTCGAACCCTTGATAGATTCCCCAGACGCCGCATACCACGCCACTAGACCACCAGACTACGCTGATGGGGAAGGGGAGGGCTTATGAAGGTATGGCGAAAAATCTGCAAAATGTATGCAAAAACTAAAAATGCTTATAACTTTGTTAGTTCGGGGTATCTGCTGCTGCAGTTACACCCAATCGATTTGTCTCGTCGAGCTCCTATAAGTGTGCAAAAATTTTCAAATCCGAATTCGATTCCGAGGTGAGACCATCCCCTTGTAAGCCTTGCTAATTTAATTTTGTATTGAAATTATTTTTTTAAATCCCCCCCCCCAAATAAATTAAAAATTAACCTAAACGTTGAGTTTTACGTCGAAAACTCGAAGTTTTCGCTCAAAATGACGAAAATTTGCCAATTTTCCTAAGCTTTAAAAATCCCTCTACGCTCTATCTAGCTGATTTTTTCTAAAAATAACTTATACTCGTGGATTCCAAGTCAAAAGGCTATCCAAAAACCTAGAAAAAATTTTTGGAAAAGAAAACGCTGTCCACTGCCAACGCACAAGCGCCCTCCTCACGTTCATCTACACCCTCTCCTGCTCAGGCCCTCATCACCGCCATGCCAAACGCTACCACGTGCTCAGGAGTGTGCGGACTGGACTTCAGGAGAGGGGCCATATCAGCCCAAGTGAGTGCTCAACTGTCACTCGGAAAACATTTCACCTCAGCGGTCTCCACCGTGATCAACACCCGCCTCGGCAACCAGGGGAGACTTTTCAGACGTTCTACATCCGCCAGTCGTAAGTGGCCTTCATTACGGAGGCAGCCTGAATCTCTGGTTTAGGAAGCGCGACAACGAAGCGGAAATGAAGCTGCTGCTCGGGAAGATGCACGATATGGACAACCATAAGATGCTGCATATTCTGGATGATGGAGGAATGAACGAGGTATGGCTTCGCCTTAAAGCGATACCCAAGGTTTTGGTGGCAAATATATAGTTAGGTTCTTTAGGATTTCCGGGGGAACCAAATTTTTTCGGTCCGAGCCTAAATTTTTTTCTGAATAGCGCATGCGTTTCTAAATGGTTTTTAACTAGTCCTGGCCTAATGGATAGCATCTAGGCCTACAAAACGCAGGTCCCGGGTTCGACCCCCGCCCCTGGCTTGGTTTTTGCTTTTTGAGCCGCGAAAAGGTTGGGCATCCCTTTAAGGGATAACTTTTCTGATAACGGTTTTTTGCCCTATTACACTGTTTCTAAACGTAAAAACGCTATAAACTTTTAATTAGAAAAATGGAATTCTTAGAATTTTTCGAAAAATGGACGTAAGTTTCCGAAAAATGCGCGAAATGTCAGATTTTTTATAAAATTCCGCAGACTTTTATAGCATTCTAAAAACAGCTAAATTATACTAAAAAGATTATTAAAATACTTGCTACTCGGTAATTCGGCATTGTTCAACTTGTTGCTCAAAAACACGGCCCCCGATATCGTGAAAAAACCCAGGATTGACGTAGGCTTAGCTGGGTTAGGCAAGATTCTGGCACTTCAGTTTTTTTCTGATCAAGCTACCAATGTCAATTTCAGAAAGAAGCCGAAGACTTGCTCGAGAAACGCATCGACCAAGACCGCGTCATGCTCTGCGAGAATTCGTATTCCAAAATGGTGAGAGCCGCTTCTTCAAACAGCCACGGTCTTGTATTTTACTTTGCGATGCCGGCTAATTTTATACACTTTCAGGCAAACCCCAAAATGAATCGAAGGTTCCGATACTGTGGCCAGCGCGCTGACCTTCTCGACTACTCATTAAACCACACTCGATCGAGGGGCTGTCGACTGGCTACGGTACGGATTCCGCTCATGTTACATTTTTGTCCCCCCCCCGCTATTGCAAAAGAACCAACATCACATTTTTTTCTGAAAATTAAATTGGGAAAATTCTGTATAACGGATAATTACACCACTTTTAAGAACGCTACGGAGCCCGGTACTATCTGATGAACAACTCGTTGATGTTCACCTTGCCCCTCGTTGGCTTCCCCGCTCATCCGCGCCATCATCGGGATGGAGAAGGTCGGGCCGAACTAAAAAAAATCGAAAACTTCTTGGAAGTATCGCTCTTTAGTATTCAAAACATGGATTGGCCGGCAAGTAATCTTTTTAGCCATTCCAACGCGTCGAGCTCGGCATCTACGGCTCGCAGGACGAATTCGGGGAGCTGCCCAAGCTGAACGTGCCTATGATGCAGATCTGGTTCCCGGCTGGGGTCGAGCCGGAGCGTGGGTGCTTAATGTTGTTACAGAAAACAAAAAAGGATAGAGACTATTTTTACTATGCTGTCACACATTTTCGGTTAGTAAAAGCCATACAAATGTTAGAATGAAGGATTCTCGACGCAAAAAAGCTAAAAAAGCAGCAATTTTGGAAGCTTTGACCATTTTTCCGCGCTTTTCGCCCAAAAACCAAAATTTTCGAAAAACTGCACTCATTTTCATTCACCTCAAAATTTCGAGTAAAAACGCCGAACATTCCGAAATCTACGAAAATTTTAGGTCGTCCCGCACCCTAACGGCCGCCCCGCCATTATGTGGTCGAATGGGTTCAGGACGGTCCGCTGCAAGATGAGGTTTCCCAGGTGCTCGAGACGGATCAAACAGACCTGCCTGGAGATGATTGAGGCACGAGCTTAACTCCAACCCCCGCCCTCTTGTTTGCAGCAATGGATCGCCGGCGAGCGCGAGATCGACTCGATCGAGCTTCCCCGCGCCCGGTGAGCTTCTTCCTGGATGCGACTGGGATGCGCTGTGTCCAGGTTTGGACATTTTTTAATCTAACCGGGAACTCCAGAAATCTTGCGCACCGTCTCACGAATTAGCCGGAGGGTTCGTCTTGATGAGTTCCGGGGCAAACCGAACTTTTGCGCTGATCCGCCGCGGAGAAAATGTGGGGATTTTTCACGATATCCAAAATTTACCATAACCAGAGTCGCGACGGCCTGGCTGCCTGGTGGCTACCCAGCGGTGCTCGCTCGTGCTGGCCGGATGTGACTATTGGTTCCAAGGTATAGAACTGGAAAGAAGGGGAAAATGTGGCTTGGGCGCAGTTTACCAGCCCCCCAGCCGACGCCAGCCTATCGTAGCCTCGGCTGCCTGCTGATCTGCAGCTGTAAGGTATACCAAAATACTGGTCAAAGCAAGGTAACATTTTGGTATATTTTACACACCTGTAGATGAACAGGGAGCCGAGATACAAAAGCTGAGCGCCAGCTGGGGGGTTAAACTGAACTCTTACCGAAAACGGCTTTAAAATGAGTTTTTTCTAGGACCCGCGACCGCAGCCAGCAGCTCGGCTTCGTCCGCGCCGGACAGGCGATCACCGCGGCGATTGCAGCGATGGAGACGGAAGGACGATCGACGAGCGAGTGCCGGATTGAGGACATGGGCGACGGGCGGATTCAAGCCAAGATTCAGTGGACCCTGAAGCCTCTTCAACAGGCGAGTGTGGACTGGCTTGTGACCGGAGGAGAGGGGGGAGAACGAGAAAGAAAGCAAAAATAAAAATATATTTTTGGCTCTATAGGCGCGTCTCGAAATGAGGAGGCGAGACTCTCGACAGCAAGATTGAAGCCTCTCATCCGCAGCCACGTGAATGTGTCGCGGCGTGAACTGACCCTGGATATGGTAGCTTATTTTAAAGCTTAATTTGAAAGCGTTTACCGTCCTGGGCTCAAAAACTTTTTCAAAACCTCTGTTTTAGTACATCAACATGCACGAGTGCTCCTTGCCCCGCACGGGCCGCGTAGAGAAGGAGCTTGTGGGTGTATCTCTCTCTCTCTCTCTCTCTCTCCTCCTCTCCTCGCTCTCTTCGATCGCTCTCTCACTCTTTATCTCGTTAGCTTTATTTCGTATTATACTGCCTCTTTCAGCATAAACTTCACTGGGACCTCACTAGCCTCGAATACATCGACGCCTACCGTGCCCGAACCCAAATGCCCGAACTGAAAAAGAAGGCTAAGAAACCCTGCCAGCCTGCCGTTTAAGCCGCTCTTAAAACGCCACCAAAAACAACGACCTCTATTTCTTAACCATCGCCTTTCTTTAATTATTCATTTGCGTTATTTTTATGGTCTTTTTGAGTCTATTTTTGTGGAATAAACAGTTAAAAGGAATCTTGGTTTGGAAAAGTTGCGATACACCACTACGAGCCGTATGTTGCACACGGCTTTACAAACAGCATAACCTTGGCTTGTAGCACCTGTGAAAAGGTCTTGAGAGAGATGATTAACTACATACCCTGGCCATTTATATTTCTCTCTCTCTCTCTCTCTCTCTCTCTCTCTCTCCCCTCTATCTCTCCGTTTCGCTGCGCCTGTCTCGGCTTCTGGGCCATGACACGAGACCACCCACCACTGCCAGCCGCCTGTTACACAGTCTTTTCCATTGGCTTTCCCTTGTCTAACCCGCTAACCTGCGAGTTTTGGTGGCAACGTATTACAGTAAATGGCACCTTCGTGTCAGCAAATTTTTTCGCTCCTGTTCTCTCTCTCTCCCACTTTCTCTCTGCCTCTATTTCGCTTTCGCTCTTGCTATTCTCCTGGATTTTTAACCTTGCGAATATCGCTTGGTTAGCTTAGCCTTGTGACTTTTAAGCCTTTCAGATGTTCCTCACCTCCCCCTTGGCGTTAAACCAACCTCGGCTTCATTAAAAGCCGACAACCAGCAACTCATAGGACATCTAAAAAGTAAGGCACTTTCTAAGCCCGTCAATAATTATTTAGGAATTACAAGCTGAAACCGGCCAGCCAGCCCTATCATCAAAAAAAATTGAAACCAAAATAGCGCTGCCGATTTCCATCACGAGTGCAGTAAACTTCTTGGTAAATTTTTCATTGCGTAAAAACAATGGAGTAATGACTAGAATATCCGATTTCGATGAATTAAGCCGCGATCGAGAATCCCCGAGCACAAAAAAAGTTATATTGTTGGTTTTGGAATCATGATTTTGTTAGATTTACTGATGCTACACAATTTGCCAATTTTCCTATTTCTGGCAGCCCTCGAGCAGCCGTTTTATTTAGATTTTGATTCCATATCAAAAAAACACTAGTCGAAAAAAGTGTGGAGAAATTTTGAGAAAAAATGATTAAATTGATTGGATATCATGAAAACTCAGCAAAATTAGCGAACCTTTGAACAAACAATGACACTCTTTTGTTGCCGTTTTAAGAGCTTTGATGTTGTCGAAACTCGGGCATCAGGGTTTGAAAATCGGGGCCCCTCTGCGGCATCCGCTAATAAACTGATTTCAGAAATTCCGCGTCGAAACTACGTCCATCCAAACCACAATGAATTCCATTTATGGAAAATGTCGCTTGTTGTAACTAGCACTGCCAATTTCGATAACAAGCTACGAGACGTTATAGATACACCATCAGGAATACACAAATCAGGAATTACTTATATACTTTTCAACTACGAAACTAAGCTAAGGCGCGTTAAATATTAGCTAAAAATAGCGCTTTCCGAAAATTTGGTTTGCATGATGCGAGAATCTAGTAACAACCAATCATCTAATTTCCAACTTTGACAACAAGCTAAGGGGTGCCATGGATTAGCTAAGCATTCCAAAAATATAATTCTCATGGTGCGAACCCGGTCAAAAATATTCTTGGAATTTCCAACTTTGATAATAAGCTTCGGGACATTATAGATCATCTGAGCTTTACTATACTTGTAATTTTTTGTGTTGGTTTGATTTTCTTGGAATTACGATCCCAAATCCACCCAATTTGGAGACTGCGAACCATTCTAAGCGTCAGCAACGTAATCTAAAAATTGTAGTAAACTTCGAAAATCTAATAACCTGAGTCAAAGCTTGAAAAAGCGCGGGACTAGGCAAAAGGCAAACCCTAGATGCAACTCTGGAATTTTACAGGATCTTTTGTTGTGATATTTTCGGGTCTAGAATTGGTAAAAAAAGTCATCAATTCATCCATATCGTTGTGATTGCATTGTTGTGCTCCAAAATTGTGGAAAATATTTTGCAAGCTACAAGCAAAAAGTAAACACTTGTTTTGAAGGAATTCTGAAAAACTGGAAAACATTCAAAGACACACAAGCAAATAAAAAAACGCGACGCGACGCGACACGCAACGCACGCGATGGAAATTCCATAGCGTATCGAATGGTACTAGACTGTTAGCGGGAGGGGGGGCAAATTTTTCCTAGTAAACCCATACGGCCGACCAGAAATATAGAACATTTTTGTAGCACTTTACAGGGTTTTTAAATACAAAAACAAACCTAAAAAATTGCCTTTTGGAGTGTCATTAGTTTTGTCCGGACTGGAAGTTTCTTCACGTTCGGGTAGTGTAATGCCATAACCCTTTTTGAGAACTCCAAAAAATCTGCATTTCGCTCGCATTGCATCCAACAAAATTTCCATATGATGCAGCACGAATAATGTTTGGTTTGAGCCAAAATTCCCTTTATCCTGCCTCCCCTCCTTCAGTAGGGTGGCGCGCCCGGAACATGCTGTTCACCCTGCTCCGCTTCTTGTTGGCCCGGGTATGCAAAATATCCTAATTGCGTGCTGCGTACTAAAGCTCAAAGCGCGGTTTCAGACTTACTACCATCCTCCGGCCGACAGTGATGATGAGGATACGGGATCGGCTCCGGCGACTTCTGGATCGCCCTCCCGAACTTCCAGCTCAACATCGGATCTTCAAGTGGTGCGGGTTGAACTCGATAAAGCTGTCGAGCCCGTGCTTTAGAAGCCCGCCACAAAGATCAACACCAAAGAAGCAAAAACTCCAGCGCCTAAGAAGGTTCAATTTTCAAATTAGACGATAGCTACGTATCAGCGTGTCGGCACGGGCCTCCTCGTCTTCGACGAGTTCAAGGCGTTGCCCATCAAGCTGCAGCACATGCTCTTGGCCCGGCTGACCCCGCTGGAGTGGCTGGTTATCGCCAAACTTCACCCATACCTAAAGGTAGCAGATGAAAAGGAAGTTCTGGTGTGTTAGCGGGGGGCCTCGCTCATTAAAAGCCAAAAAAAAATGAAATACAAACGATTTATATGGGTTTGATCTCGTCATTCAGCATAGACAGAAAAATTTAGATTAAAAAAAATCAAAAAAATTTCATTATTATGTCGAAAATTTTTACTTTTTCGGTACTTTAGCATTATCGGGGAGGGGCGGAGTATCGAGAACAAATCAACCTCTTTTGGCCAAAATACAATTTCTCTAAGATAAATAGGGGAAACTCGTTTCCACTGTTTTTACTACTGCTTTTTACTAGCCCCCGTTTTTGTTTGTAAAAATGTGAAAAACCTCAAATTTTTCGAATCTTCAAATTTGCAAATTTGAAATTTAGACCCTCATTACCGCCATGCCAAAACGCTACTACATAGCCGCCGACGGAGCGCACGCCTTTCCCTGCCAAGGAATTGGGGAATATTTGCGAAAGTAACAGATTTGAACAAATTTTTTGCGTTAATTTTAATGAAATCAGAAACGTTTAAATTTTTTAGTGGGGTCGCCATCATTCGCAAGGGGGTTGATGGCACTCAGCAATACTACGAGACATGCTACGTTCGCCAGTCGTATGTGTTTGGAATTTTTGCCGTTGATGGCGCTTTAGGAAGCGCAACCAGCATAACGAAATGCAGTTGCTGAGGTTGGACCGAAAGCACGACCGGATGATGTACATCATCGAGGACAAGTGGTGGAGTAACGTGGGGTTTTATAGGTTTCTCTGACTGTATCACGCGTTTTTCTCCTCTCTCTCTCTCTCTCTCTCTCTCTCTCTCTCTCTCTCTCTCTCTCTCTCTCTCTCTCTCTCTCTCTCTTTCTTTTTTTCCCCCTTTTTTTTTTTTTTCTTTTTACTTTTTTTTCTTTCCCTCCTCTCTCCCTTTCTCTCTCCTTCTTTTTTCTCTCTCTCTCTCTCTCTCTCTCTCTCGCACATCTTGAACCCCACCTGCTCCAGGCTGAAAAGAAGCTCCAGCAACTACGTGAAGAACACAACACCCTCCTCTTCAGCAACGCCCATACCGATAGGGTCATCCTTTTACCGTAATACGCATATATCACCGATAAAACCCCCGCTAACGAACAAGAACCGTTTCCAGTTCCACCGCGGTCAGCAACCCGGGCCCTATCCCGGTCAGAGGGCCGACCGCTTCTGCGACTCGAGCTCAGCTACTCCCGAATCGTTCCGACGGGGAATGGGTGCGCTATCGCCAGTTTCAAAATAGTACTAGTTTTCCAGAACAATGTCAAGCCCACAGTTACTCGGCCAACATGGAGGTGCCCGCCCATCATAATTCGAGCCTGCAACTGATCCAGGCCATCGCGGAGTTCGAGAGGGTAGCTGAAGCTCTATTACTGTTTATCTCTCTCTCTCTTTGCTCTTTTTCTTTCTTTCTCCCTATCGCTATCTCCGCTCTCTCTCGCCGTCTGTCGTTCTCACCCTCACCCCACTCTCTTTCCCACCCCTCCCCCCTCTCCCTCCCCCCCCAATCCACGCTCATCCTCAAAAATTCCCTTCCCACTCTCCATCTCCCGCTCCCTCTCTCTCCCGCTCTCTCACTCTCTCTCCTCGCTTGCTAATCCCTTTAAAAACATTGCTTTATCCAGCCCCTCAAACGCCTCGACATCGCCATCGGCCACTCGGTAGACGAACTTCATGCCCTCTGCAACGTGACGGCCCCAGAGATGCACATCCGCTTCTTCCTGGTTTCCGACGAGGAGCGTGGGTTTCGAGCCCATCCAATTTCTTTTCGAGCCCCACTTTAGTCAACTACCACCGCATCAATTGTCTCCGCATTCCCGAGCAGTCCACCCCGCAATTTCTACGCGCAATGTGGCGCGCCATCGACGAGACTTGCGCGGAAATGATTTGGGTTCGACTTTCGCATTACTACACGACCATTAAAAACATAAAATTTTTGAGCAAGGCTAGTCGGGCTACCACGGTGTTTTTCAGCAATGGAAGATCGGGGAGCGCGAGATCGACTCGATCGACATTTGGCCGCGGGCCCCGTCGCTTCCCGATAGCGTTCAGCGTCTCAGAGGCACGAGCGGTTTGTCGCGTGGTAGCTTTTTCGCTGTATATTGGGCAAAAATGATGACATATTCAAATTCCGATATTCTGGAGCCGCCTGAGATTTTTACACTATGAAATTTCCATATCATGGAATTCCCAAATTATACAGTTTCGATAATAGTACCTTTCGAATTTTGGCACTATAATTTCGTCATTCTGATGGCCTCTGAGACGCACGTCATACTCTATCCGAACAATTTCAGAGCTGCAACAAATCGTTGCCCACTTGAAAGAGACGGACCCAAGTTCAACCATGTCCCAGCCGCGTCAGCTACTGATCAGGCGCAGTGACGCGGTGGGCCTTGCCTTTTTTCGGCATCTACCGCTCCCTACTCCAGAGTCGTGAGGCCCTGCTCATCACCGTCACCGAGCGCGGCTCGCTGTTGCTCGCCGGGTGTGACTATTGGTTCCGTCGGTGGGGAAATTTTTAGAGTGGGAATTTTTAGAATTGGGACCGTCGTCACGCTCCCGATTTTCAGCTCCCGCTCCCCGGCCGACCAACTGGCCTACATCAACGCGGGGCGGGCCGTCGGCAAGGCGTGGCGCGAGCTGGAGATGCAGCGCTCGTGGATTCGCGTCGTCCAGGATCTCAGCTCCGAGGGTCGGATGTATTCCAAGTGGCAATATCACACCAGCCCCAGCCAGCAGGTATTCTTTTTCGAGTCTTCTCTTCCGCTCCTCTCTCTCGCTCGCTCTCTCTCTCTCTCCGAAGTTTTCATCATTTTAGGCAAATGTCGACAAGAAACGCCATCTTCTGTGCTCTGAGATCCGCTCCTTCCTCGATCGCTACGACCAAATTTCGCGCCGTGAGCTGGCCATCGACATGGTAAGTGCAACCCTACCCTCCGACTGCTTCTTGTTTTCAGCTGGCTCACACCTCCAAGATCAGGGACGACCTGGAACTTGACGTGCTTGAAGTGGGTTTTACCAGACACTAGACGCTGCAAGATTACTAGATGAGCGTACTCCCCGGAATCGCGTTCCCAGATACCATTCATTATACGTTTTGCAGCTGAAACTTCACTGGTGCGTCCGCGCCCACTCCTACATTGACGCCTACCGCACTGGGCGCATCTACGAGAACCCGACGCCGGCGCCATGGGCGATAAATGATCCGCGCCGCCGAACGTAGAGGATAAGATGACTGATGACTTTCACTATCTCAATTCCACCATTTCCCGCTCTTCTTGTTCTTACCTCGACGTCGTGTTCTGTCCCCCCGTCGCAGTGATCCCATTTCGCGTATTGTAATGTAATGATTGTATGGTATTTTTGTGTACTGGGATGATGGTGGCTGTCGAATAAATATAGGGAATTTCAGAAGAGTGAGAGAAAGTGAGAGAAAGCGAAGAGAAAGAGAACGAGCTAAAAAAGATCCAAGAAGCGAGAGAGCGAGACCTCATAACGTTCATACGTGCATCGACAACGTTGCGAATGCAGATTCAAAAATTATTAGCTATATCTTTATCTATTCCTTTTTAATCGTTGCAAATTTTCAGCCGCATCTGCCGAAATTTGCAGTGATGAGATCAAAATTATGGCCTGACGGCCGCCAATGTTAAGTACCTGAAAATGCAATTTTTGAGGAGCCTGAAGTTTTACCTTGTGCTCAGCCGGGATCCACTTCAGCATCGCCCGATTGCTCATCTCGCAGCAATAAAATGGTAGGAACCCAAATTTTGCGTGGGTTTGATGGGCAAGTTTTGCGAAAAGAGCATCCCTGAAAATTGGAGCTGGCTGTTGACATCGTTGAATTCTTACCGTAATCGCTGCCCTCGATATTCAGGTAGTACATTGACACCGATAATCATGCCTTAAAGAACGGCAAAAAATGCTAATAAGAAATTTCAAACCGTCGTGGTTCATCATGGCAAAGCCGGCCAGGTTTCCTGAGCCGCTGCGAATCGCTACGCTAGCTAAGTGTTGTATTCTCGTTCTGAATTTTGCGAGTAGCTATGGAAAAGGCGAGATAGAGAGAGGCATAGAGAGGAGAGCGAGATGGAGCGAGAGACGGAGAGAGAGAGAGAGAGAGAGAGTGAGAGACCGAGTTAGAGAGAGGAAGCGAGACAGATAGACAAAAGCTTACACTTACCTGATAGCCTCTCTACTCCCTTCCAATCCGAAACTCCAACAACCAGTAACAATTTCCAGGTCCTCCTCTCCAATTTCGTCAAAAGTAAACCTGTGGAAAATTATACAATTTCGTTATCACCTACCCCGATGGTAGCTGATCAATCCCGGGTTCTGCCGGAGCTTTCGAATACGCAAAAATATTCACAGGCCTTGTGCTCTCACATGTGACACCGAATTTTGAGAGCACCGACAACGTTTCGGCAGTAAAATCCGGGTCTCCAAAAATCATGCCGTTGCCTATTTTGCACATATCAGCGATTCCTAGACAATCATCAATTTGCATAAAAAGCAAAAAAGGTTAAATTCCTTAGAATGCCTGACCGTTTCCTAGGGCCAAAGCTTGCAGTAAAAATCGTTGCACATCTTTCCTATCGACCGGCCCATTTGCTGCGGAGTAAATGTGGAAGCTAGAAAAATACAGATCTTTATTTATTTTTGGCCAAAACACGGTTTTGAAAATAAATTTAAAGCTTACAAAGTTCCGAACGGCTTCACGGCTAGCCAATACGTTGCTCCATTTGCCTGATAAGAATACAAACAAATAGATAATTCCGGAATCGCATCAGCTAAAAAGAGTTGAATCGAACAGTGGAATTGTTTTAGTCTAGTTGATAACTTTAGTTGAGCAAGGGCGGCTCCGATATCGGAAGTAGTAGCGTAATATTTGAACATTTCTAGATAGAGCGAGCAAAAACCAAAAAGGGCACTCACCAAAAGCGATCAATTTCGGACAGGCGGGCCAAAAATAGCGCACGGCTTATCAAGCGGAGGTGGGAAACTGATCGGAATTTACTGGAAAAAAATGATAGATGCGGAATTTGCCTGAAGTTTAAGATCGAACAATGCCTAAGCTTACAAGGGAAGGGCACGTGGACGAAGTGGAATTTCGGAAAACGCTCGCGGCCACCCCCGGGTAATCGACTATGGGGAACACGATGCTGTTGTCCGATTTTCCTGCGGTGGCCTGTGGACAGAGACACAGCACTTCCGGAAAATGCTGATTTACATGCGAAAAATTAGAATCCGGGGAAGCTTTATTAGGCTCGCCCATCAGTATGGAATCACCGGTTGAATGGCCAATTAGTAAGCAACTCGCTTGATAGGATGCTGACGAGGGTACGGACCCTCTCATGATTTTTTCTTTTTGCTTTTTGACTGGAAGTTTTGTGCAAGTCCAGAATTTCGGTGATGTGACTCCGACAAAAATTTTTTGAGCGATGAATACCATAGATTCAGCTATCCCACAAAAAATTGGAAATGAAAAAAATAATCACTAGAATGGGCAGCCATCCCCAATCAAGCGAAAATTTGATAAAATTTGTGAAAATATTTTGGAATTGGTTAATCTGCGATAACGTATTAATTAACAATTTGGAGTTATCGCGGTAAAAATAGCAATAAAAACGTGCAAAAACTTCCAGTCAAAAAGCAAAACGAAAAATCGTTGAGAGGGTCCGTACCCTCGTCAGCATCCTATCAAGCGAGTTGCTTACCAATTGGCCATTCAACCGGTGATTCCATACTGATGGGCGAGCCTAATAAAGCTTCCCCGGATTCTAATTTTTCGCATGTAAATCAGCATTTTCCGGAAGTGCTGTGTCTCTGTCCACAGGCCACCGCAGGAAAATCGGACAACAGCATCGTGTTCCCCATAGTCGATTACCCGGGGGTAGCCGCGAGCGTTTTCCGAAATTCCACTTCGTCCACGTGCCCTTCCCTTGTTAGGCTAACATATGCCTAATCAAAGCCTAGGTAAAGCCTGAGCCAAAAGCTAAGCCGAACTAGCCATCATCCAATTTCGACCGGAATAAGCTTTCAATCCGACCCGAACAGCTTTCAAGTCTTGTATCTGTTCATCTTGTATTTACTGCCCGATCAACTAGCAACAATTTACCCGATTCTGCGGTTCCCAAGCCAGTTGGAGTTCCTGAAAAAGTATAAATCAGCAACTCGAGCTTTGACCTCCTTGCATGTCCTCGATTCGGTTCTATTGGCTCAGCCGAAGCCTCGAGCTGCCCATTTCCGGTGCACAGGTCGCCCAACCCCAGGCCCGGTTTGCAAACCGAAAAACCAACTGGAAACACGTGTAAAAAGAGCAGAGTTTGGTCGGAAGCTGGCATATTTTTCAGGAATATTTTGGTCCATATTAGGCCAGCTTGTCAAGCGTAGGCGGCGGAGGGCTTGCTGGCCTCGTGTTTCCGGGTTTTGGCCCATATAAAAGGACATAGAAGGTCTTGCAAGTCGCATAAAATGCTGCAACAATGCGCGCATTTTATAAGCATTCATCAACTACCCTTAAAATCTATTAAAATAGCTAATTTTAGGGTAAAATGAATCGATTTCTGCTGATTTTTTTGCTCGGGCTGGCAGGACTAGCCCTTGCCAAATTTGGCAGACGCAGAATCGATTCGGATGGGATCCTGGATGAGGATGGAACGGACTGACTCTTTGACTCTTTCAAAACTAGGTCTGCAAATTGCAGTTAAACCTTACCTTTGTTTTTAGCGATTAATTTCCTCATTTTTAGGTTCAAGCGCAACTGCACCGATGGTACCGACGC
The DNA here is from genome assembly GCA_958295435.1 of Mesorhabditis spiculigera. Classification (NCBI taxonomy): domain Eukaryota; kingdom Metazoa; phylum Nematoda; class Chromadorea; order Rhabditida; family Rhabditidae; genus Mesorhabditis; species Mesorhabditis spiculigera. The sequence goes on along the minus strand of CATQJA010001108.1, from coordinate 20,357 downwards.
CTGCAAGAAGCGCAAACGGAATTATGCCAAGAATCTGAAACGCCTGAAGCAGTTGAACGAGACGACGCATGGCGAGTGCGTTTTCAACTGTTTCGCACGATCGTCCGTTATTTTTAGCTATGAGGTGGAGGAGAACAAGTTTATGGACTGGTCGGATGACGAGCTGAAGCAGGTCGGTCAGTGAAACGGCTCGCAATGAGCCTTGTTTAAGATGGTGTTCCCGATTGAGCAGCTACCACCTCCGAAGGCTGAAAACATCGACCTCAGCGACCCGGCGGAGTACAGGAGCAAGAGGGTAGTTTTTTGCGGCAAGACGGATAGCGAGGACTAGATAGAGATAGAGAGAGACAGAGAGACAGAGAGGGCGCGAGAGAGTGAGAGCGAGAGTGAGAAAGAGAGAGAGAGCCGATTGCCAGGGCGTCGCGACAGCGTTTGATTGGCGCACCACTAATGCCGTAGGCGCTGTCCGGAACCAGGGCAGTTGCGGATCCTGCTGGGCTTTTGCGTACGTTTCCACTTATACATTTCCTCTAGTTTTTACGTTTAGCTTGTATACGTACGCATGATAAGCCGTTTTATCATTATCATTATTAGCATCCTTCCAGCACCTCGGCCGCAGTAGAGACCCAAATGAACTACAAAAACAATCGAACCGTGGCGATCCGCAGGGCTTATCCGGAACAGGCAAGTAAAATAAGACGCGGCTAAAACCAGGAATTTGTAGTACCTTGTTGACTGCGCCACAAATAACTACGGTTGTGGAGGAGGATAGCCATCCGCCGCCATGGAGTAATGTCTTTCACTAGATTTAACTCTGCATTCACTAGTCTTTTAAAAGCTATAAAATTTTGTTAAGGTACATCCGGGAGTACGGTACTCCCCGGGGTGCCGCTTATCCTTATGCTGGAAAGGTGACAAAGTGCAAAGCTGGCTTGGTAAGAGAGCGCCCTGAACTCAACAAAAACAGACGTTTAGACCCTGGAGAAGCCGATCTCATCCGTCACTGATCTCACCGGAAATGTTGCTGCCGCTATGAATTTTATTACTAACAATGGGCCGATCACGGCTTGTGAGTATTACCTTATATTTTTTGGTTTGCTAATTCCTGGCTAAAAAGTATCGGTACACATAGGATAACGGGGAAATAACGGGGGCACTCAAACTTTTTATATGATAAAAGTATTTTTAAATAAGCTTTTTTCCGGGCTGTAAAAAACTCTTAGTATATTTTTCGGTCCTCTATGGAATGGCATTTTGAAAATTTCGAAAATATTCAAAACGCCGAAAATTTTTCCCCCCCTGTTATCCTATGTGCTGCCCATGGTTTTCAAAAATAGTTTTTAGGCTATAAAACTTTTATAATACATTTTTTCGCGTTGTAAAAAAATCTATTAGTATATTTTTCGGTCCTCTATGGAATGGCATTTTCAAAATATCGAAAATCTCAAAAATTTGGCTTTCCCCCCAACCCCCCCGTTATCCTATGTGCTGCCCATGGATTTTGATCAATTTTTGTTTATTCGATAAAAAATTTCATTTACATTATTTTGGGCTGAAATTAATTTTCCTAGGGCAGTTTTCGACGCTTTATCTAATGGCACTCGCAAAATCCCTCAGTAATTGCAAATTTCATAATAATGAGTGCCCCCCCCCGTTATCCTATGTGTACCAAAGTATCAATGAAACGTTAGCATAGACTATTTTAGTGCAGGATGAAGCGTTTAAACTGCTAAATGAAAGTACCTCCTTTTCTTACGATACCTTTCAGGTCTCTTCGTCTGCAACGGCTTCTACTCGTACAAAAGCGGCATCTACACGACCGATTGCACCCCGAGCAGCCCTGGATTCTTGGGTGGTCATGCGGTCGCGATTATTGGATACGGTAGTCTGAAGTCCCAATTCCTCAATTAACTCTGCTGGTTGCCATCTCCGTTTCCTTTCAATCGTATCGGACCAATATTACCTTATTTTAGGCACCAACGCAGCTGGGATAAATTACTGGCTGGTGCGCAACTCGTGGGGAGCTGATTGGGGTCTTGGAGGATACTTTATGGTATGTCAATTTCTTAATGGACTTCTTGACTTTGGATGCATTAAAATATTAAGTAGATGAACAGCGTCCAAATCAAATCATTTGAGATCGAGCGCGGGGCCGACATTGCCGGTTTTGAAACCTGGGAGCTGATGGGACCAAACACCGTCTTGTTGCCTTGATGAAGTCGATGAAAAAGGATGGACCGAACCGATCGTTAATAAATAATTGTTTGTAATTATGCAATAATAATTTGTTGTCCGCACACGCGGACGCTATGCTACGTTAGGCACATAAAACGCACACCAGAGTGAGCCGAAGGTTGGGCCGGTGAAACCGAAACAACGAACCCAACTAGTGAACGTCTCTAAGGGTAAAACTTCATTTCAGGTCGGTCTATCTTGGCACAATTTTTGAGCTAACTACGATTCTTAAAATAATTAAATTAAGCTCGGAAAAGGTAATTTTGCGTTCGGAAAGTCTCGTTTGGTTTCCCGTTTGAGAAAAATAATTCTAAACCGAAATCCCTTTCGAAAAAAGTGCAGCTGTTCTAGGTTGCATGTCTACCGTAGTGATAAGAATTCAGATCAGGAGCCTGACAAAGAAGATAGGGCTTATTGTTGTCCAAAATCCGCTGCTGCACGACAGGGTGCCCGATAAAAAAAACACTCTCTCTAACTCGACGCCGAAGTATCGTATCGGAAAGATGGTTGCACCATTAGAAAGCCCTTGAAACCGCCAGTTTGCAACGAGCTTCAAAACCATGTTTTTATTTAAATGCAATGTTTTACGAGCCATTTTGTGAGGTTTTGTTGTTTTTCGGGGGGTTGCATACGAGTTAATTTGCCTCACTTTCTCCAAGATAAATGATCAGAAGTAGCCGTTAATTGGATGCAACGGCCGTTCCTTAATGTTTTTAAATGCGTTGTAAAATGGCCCGTGAAATAAAAACAGCGTTTTGAAGGTTGTTGCAAATTCGCCGGTCCAAGGCTTTTGAATGGCGTAACTATCATTCCGCTCCGATACTTCTGCGTCGAGTTAGAGGGGGGTATTTTTTTTATTGGGACGCTCGCTTAATACTGAAACTCGAGGAGAAGTTATCCCGTAAAATTAAAAAAAGCTTAAGCTCACAAGCTCACCCCATCAAGTACGCCGGGCGTACCGGAAGAAGCCCTGAACCGTGTGACCCTTCCGCCAGACAGGCCCCGGGCCAACAATCGACGGTCTATTGGCACAGATGGGCAATCCAAAAGTACGGCTGGCATCAATGGGACGGGCCCCAGGGAACACGATATGAACCGGAAAATGTGGAATGTAAAAAAATAATATATTAGGAACCAGAGTTGAAAAGCCGCTTCGCGACTTTTCAACCCTGGCCCCGTCCGACCCCTTAATATGCTTCACTCTGCATACGTATCTCGAATTCCGATGAGAAAATGAAAAATGACGCTCTCTACTCCTTTATATAGGCGACCGCCACTTCCGGTGTATGTTAATTTTTCCTAACAAAGTGGGGCGTCCTATTTTTCAACAAAAACTTAATTTTAATGTCAAAATAGAACAATTTGCACAATCTGATAAGCGTGCAGTCATCTTGGGGCCATTACGCACCTAAGGCCGTATCAAATATAGCTTAAGGCCCTTCCCCTCTTGAGTATAGTATGTAGTATCAACACAGTCTTCGGTCTTGAATTCGGGATCATTCGAGATCTTGAATTTTCTGAATTCTTTTTATAGATTTCAGGTTTTCAAGGCGATACGGTTGTAAATCATGTAATTCCGCACTCATAGAAAGCTGCTTAATCTCGCGCGTGATCACTGTAGGGGTACTGTAGCTGTAAAATCAACAATAATAATACGTTGGAAATACGCTAGAATATGATGTAGGAATCGACAGCCACGAAAAGCTATTTTTTTAGCTTAGCTAACTTACGATATTTTTTCGCATTAAAAGAATTTAAAGTAGCTTGAATACGCTAATAAATATCGTAGTATCCCTCTAATAAATTAAAAATGGCACTCCAAAATTTAATTAAATTGAGATGTAATGAATTTTACGCGACGCGACACGCAACGCGCGTTGCCTTATTCATATTGCAAAAACGATCACGACACGTTACTTAAAAGCGAGTGACAACGCGTTGCGTGTCGCGAATTCCCTGAAATCCATATCTAAGAAGATTCATAGCCAGGCCTCGTCCCTCCGTTTACAACAACTTATTTTTGAGATTTGCAGGACGTTGAGCTTGTCAAAATCTTTTAGGGTACAACATGAATCGCTTGCTGCTCCTCCTTGCGATCGCCGTCGCCGGCGTGGCCACCATCCGAATCGGCAAGTGGAGGCTGGATTTGGACGGAATCTTGGAGGGAGACGCCGCCGACCGCTTCGAGTCGTTCAAAAAGCGGTAGAAAATCTACAAAAATCGATCAACTTCTTCGGTTAGGCTCAAGCACAACTGCACCGACGGCACCGACGCGTGCAAGCAACGGAAGCGAAACTACGCCAAGAACCTGAAACGTCCGAGGGAGCTGAACGAGACGTCAAATGGAGAGTACGATACTTCTGTCTTCACGCCTAATTCGATATTTTTTAGCTTCGAGGTGGAGGAGAACAAGTTCATGGACTGGTCGGACGAGGAGTTGAAGCAGGTCGGAGATTTGCTTGTCTTGGAGGGTGAAATATGTTTTTAGATGGCCTTTCAAGTGAAGGACATGCCGAAGCCGCTGACCGACAACATCGACCTCAGCGAGCCGGTGCACTTTCGGAACAAGCGAGTACGTTTTTTACATTAAAGGGCAGCGACAGGCTTGAATAACCTCAAAATCTTCTTCATCAGAAGATAGCAAAAAAGGGAAAACTGCAGTGGCGCAAAATTTATTCTGTGGCTCTTATTGCCCTCTTCAATAGTCGTAAAGCATCCGTAAACTCGGTAGCGTACGTTATTTCCAAATTCCAGGCCGCCGTCCCTAACTTCGATTGGCGCACAACGAAGGCGGTGAACCCGGTGCGTTCACAGGGAAAATGCGGATCTTGCTGGGCTTTTGCGTGAGTTATCCTATTTGATAAACAACTGATGCGGCATAGAAAACTAAACAGAATATTGAAAAAGTCATATTCTTGAAATCCAGATGAGCTTCAAGAACAACCGGACTGGTCCGTTGCGCCGAGCTTACCCGGAACAGGTAGGCATCACGACCGATTCGAGAGGTTCAGCGACAGCCCGACACATTCGTAATTAAACGCTTAAACATTGATCTAAATTATAAACGTTCTTCTGATTACAGTACCTCATCGACTGCGCCTGGAACAATGATGGGTGCGGCGGAGGTATGCCGTCCGCTGCCATGGCGTAAGTTTTCGGGTGCCATTTTACTTTTTGAGAAGATTGAAAGTTGAAAACAAAAAAGTTAATTTTGTCGATTTTTGTAATTTTTGACAAAAAACGGCAATTCTAACCATCAGAAATGCACTTTTTTCAGATTCATTCGGAGCTACGGTACGCCCCGTGGTGCCGCCTACCCCTACACAAGCGCCAATGGAAAGGCAAAGGATTGTGTTCCTGGAGGCGTGAGCATTACTGACTAGAGCTTACCTTTAAAGGCACCTGGAAGCCACCCCTTTTTTTAGGTTCACGAGCACCCGATCGAAAAGATGTACGACCTGACCGGAAATGTTAGCCTAGCCATGGAATACGTCAGGACCAAGGGACCGGTTACGGCTTGTAAGTCGGCTCACTTTGCTAGCTTTTAAGCGAATTTGCAGTCAGAATTGGTTATGATACTTTGTTAAGGTATACTTCGAGCCACTAACCGTTTTAGGCTTCTTCCTCTGCAAGAGCTTCCACCAGTACAAAAGTGGCATCTACTCGGCTGCATGCAACGTGAAGAGCAAGGACTACATCGGGGGGCATGCCGTCACGATTATTGGATACGGTAAGCAAAACCCTTTTAAAAGGTATTAGAAAAGCAAAAAACAAAACTAGAAAGAAAAAAAAACGAATTTTGCCCACGACGTGCCTTTAAAGCTGCTCTAAAGTGTCCGGAAGACGTGAAGTCCGCCCACTTCTGCCTTCAATGGCCCTTTAGAATCTACTGAAGTTTGGTTTCAAGGCGCTGGATAATTCACAAACCAAAAAAAAAATAACAATTTTGCAGCCCTGGTATCTTAAAAATCTGTTAAAGCTGATTTTAAAGCAATTTGCAACGAAAATTACAAGCCACGCCCCCCTTTTATGCCTGCTCCGGTTCTTTAAATCTTCCTTAAAAGTAGAGCTAAACGTATGTGATTTTCCGCTTTTTAGGCACCAACGCCAAGGGGGTCAACTACTGGCTGGTGCGCAACTCGTGGGGCACCGACTGGGGGCTGAAGGGATACGCTATGGAATGTTTCTGTTTTGCTTAGCTATCGAAGTAAGAGGCTTTATTGAGCTAGAACAGGCTGGAATACGTGAATTCTATCCATTTTTCAGATCAAACGCGGCGCCAACATCGCCTCGTTCGAGACGTGGGAGCTGGTCGGGCCCGAAACCGCGATTCTCCCTTAAGCAAGAGATTTCATAAGGCTTCAAGGCTTTGGTGGTTAATAAATAATGCATGCATTAAGTGGTGAATATGGAAGTACGCACTACGTACTACACGCATTTACGCACGCTACTGCGCAATGCGCACAAAAGCATAACAACTACGCACGTAACTTCGCGACTGGCAAGATGCCCTTAAAATTAACCCAAAATTATGCTGCAAGTCAATAATTCGATATTTTTGGAAAAATGGACTCAAGACCGGAAGAGACCATGGTCCCTCCCTGTCACACCTGTGACAAGAATTTGCGCCTCGATAGCCTGGGAGAGCAAACGACTGGGACAGGGGATACAGTTTATTCCAGACTCCCGGTGGGGTAGTCTGTTACAATAAACGATCAAACAGAAGACAAGGGGGGAAATGGGGCAAAGGCGATGGCGATGAAGGCGAGCACGAATAAGGCGAAGAAGAGGGCCGGAATCAGACGAAGCCTCGCGGTGGCGAACAGCTAGCTTGAACCCGGGAAGACGCAGGTGTTGAAGTCGACTTGAAGAGCGGGAGAGGGCGGCCGCTTATATAGTTGGGCACCGGGGGAATACAGGGACATCTTCCGGTTGCCGAGGAGCCGCATGCAAAGTGGACATGCGAACGTCGGTGGACGAGGGCTTGTAGTTGAACACGATGTTGTGGCCCTGGATCGCGGAGACGCCCATAGAGAAGGAGACGGGAAGCACGGTCAATCAGCACGGCTCTGCGGGCTTCGGAGGATTGCCGGCAAGAAGGAGAAGGGCTGCTCGTAGCAGCATATTGTATTAAGTTATAGTTATTTGGGGAATTTGTAAGGTTAGGTAACCGTGAACGTCACGGGGACGTGACACTCCCGGGGGACGAGTGTTTATATTAGAATTTTTTGTAATTTTGCATCTGCGCCGCATTTGGGCGCGATGCCCTCCCGGGGACGAGAAATCGACCATACGGTCTTAAAGCCGCAGCCGGAGAGGAACACCATAAATGCACATAAGTTTGTATAAAGTGGGTATTTTTATGTTTTATCACCAATCTTCATCTGGGTCATTTTCCTTATAATTGCCAGTAAATTGGTTATTTCTTTTTGGTCTAGTTTCGTGAACAGTTTCTTTGGGTATATCGATTTGCGTAGCAATTTCCAGCGGAATAAGCTGTGAAATAGCTCGTTGGATAATTCTAGTTCTGGGGGTCCGTAGGAGTGCCGCTCTCACCTGGCCATCCGGACTTTTAATCAGTTCTGTGATAATACCCTTAGGCCAAGACCCGCGGGGCGCTTTTATTCCTTTGTTGTTGGTATCGATGATTAGAACCATGTCTCCAACTTTTGGTACAATCGAAGTAGATTGACCATTTTGGGCATTGAGCTTCTTCTGATTTTCGCGTAATTCTGCTAAATAGACGTCTTTCCAAATTTGCCACATTTTTTCAAGTTCCTTAGTGTGCACGTTGAAGTTTTTCACCAATTTTTGTACATTTTGATTAGTCTGTGGATCGAATTCTGGGTCGTCCACATTGTGCGCCAAGGTATTGGCCTCAATCAATTGTAACCCTGGAGTCACGAAATCTATCGGTCGAATAATATAATTTTCTATTTCATTACCCGGGTAGGTTAATGGTCTGGAGTTCACGATTGCTTCCAACTCGTGGAGTACGGTAGGAAATTCATCCAGATGGAATTTTCGTGGATTTTGTAGTTTGTCGAGGGTCTTTTTGACGCATCCAACCATTCTTTCGTAAAAGCCACCTTTCCAAGGGGCTAATGGTGTGATGAATTTCCATCTAATGCCTTTTTCAGTGAGAAAGTCTTGGAATGTGTCTTCACGATGTTCTGTTGCCTTTAGGATCTTTTCGGCCAGAACAAAGTTGGTTCCGTTGTCGGAGATCATGGTTCTTGGTACTCCTCTACGAGCGCAGAAACGCTTCAGAGCGAGTAAGAATGTCTTTGCACTTTGATCTTCGACCATTTCCAAGTGGACGAGTCTGGTGGTCATGCAAGTGAATAATGCAACCCAACGTTTGATTTCGCTGGGCTCATTTTGATTTTGCATTTTTAGCATGATTGGCCCGAAATAATCGACCCCGCAATTTTCAAACGGTATTGCTCGATTTACTCTTTGGTGGGGTAGGTCGGGCATTGGCGGATATCGGAAGGGTCTTCCTTGGAATCTTTTACAGTGAACCAGGGTTGGTCATTTTGCTCTACATGATCTAAAGGTCACCGGTTCGATCCCGGTTCGGGGCACCACTTTGTCACACCTGTGACAAGAATTTGCGCCTCGATAGCCTGGGAGAGCAAACGACTGGGACAGGGGATACAGTTTATTCCAGACTCCCGGTGGGGTAGTCTGTTACAATAAACGATCAAACAGAAGACAAGGGGGAAATGGGGCAAAGGCGATGGCGATGAAGGCGAGCACGAATAAGGCGAAGAAGAGGGCCGGAATCAGACGAAGCCTCGCGGTGGCGAACAGCTAGCTTGAACCCGGGAAGACGCAGGTGTTGAAGTCGACTTGAAGAGCGGGAGAGGGCGGCCGCTTATATAGTTGGGCACCGGGGGGAATACAGGGACATCTTCCGGTTGCCGAGGAGCCGCATGCAAAGTGGACATGCGAACGTCGGTGGACGAGGGCTTGTAGTTGAACACGATGTTGTGGCCCTGGATCGCGGAGACGCCCATAGAGAAGGAGACGGGAAGCACGGTCAATCAGCACGGCTCTGCGGGCTTCGGAGGATTGCCGGCAAGAAGGAGAAGGGCTGCTCGTAGCAGCATATTGTATTAAGTTATAGTTATTTGGGGAATTTGTAAGGTTAGGTAACCGTGAACGTCACGGGGACGTGACACTCCCCAACTCTTTGATCAGCTTCCCCTGAGTGGCTGCAGTTTTCGAGGTCGTAAGCCATGTGGACTATTGGCCCAGCTGCCGATTCGAAGGTTATTTTAGATCCAAACCTTGTCGACATCAGCGCCACGATGCAAAAACCAAAAAAAAGCCGATCATGATCCATATTTTTTCGGTTTCTCAAATCGTTTTAATATTGGGCGGGCTTGGAAGGCTTGAAGACGGTCAACAGATATGGCTTCACAAATCTACATAAATTTCATACAAAATTTTGAGAAATTTCATGGGGAATAGGTAAAATGCCGACCAGAAATAATGCCGACACGCAAAAAATTGGAATTCAAATACACTTGCAAGGTTAGCAATTGAATTTCTTTCATTTTAATTTCATTTGGATGTCCGCATGTTTGGGGTCGCTATTTTGCATGTCGGCATTTTCACTGTCACAATTTCCCGTGTCGGCGTTTCTCCTGTCGGAATTGCTCTTGTCGCGTTTTGCCTGAGGGTCAGTTGATTGTCGGCATTTTCCATATCGCCATTTGTAACGCCAGAGTTTGGCTTGTCGGCATTCCTATCGTCAGTATCTGGAATATCGGCATTCAATCGCATATCTATAAAAAGCCTGTAGAAATTATCGGATCGAATTCGGCATCCGGGTCGCCCTCCCGCCAATGCGTTCCCCAGCTGGATATTGGCCAATGTGGGCGAGCCGACCCAAGGTCGACATCCACGTCCAACAAAATTGAGCATATATCGTCAGAAATCCACACAAAAAACGAGCGCGGGCCGAAGGGACGCCAGCGTTTTTTTTGGGTGCTTGAATTCGGGGGGCGATATTGGGGCAGCTTTAGGATGGGGGCGGATTGGGAGTTTGCGGCCTCGTGTTTCCGGGGCCAATGCTATAAAAGCCTATCAATGGCCATTGGTTCGTGGTATCGGAACACGACTTTTGGGTTCTATTCAACCCAAAAAGGCATAGACCATGCGGGTTTGAGCTCAATTTTGTCGTATTGAATCGGCCGCTGGCCGGGGGTATAGCTCGGCCAAAGTTTAAAACAGTTTTTTTAAGTTTTATAGGGACTGGCAAGGCTTCTCACTGTGTTTTTTAGGCTATGGATCCTATTAATTTCCGTTGATTTTCTCGCGGTACGTAACGTAATTCATTTTGCTAAGCCGCGTGTATATGGATTATGGATTTCCTCTTTTATTTTCAGTTTTTCATGGCGTAATTGTATACCCAACTTCGGGGAAGCGGCGCGTTTGTTTCTCGTTCAAAAAAAGGTAATAACCATTTTTTAGGGTATTATGAACCGATTCTTCCTCCTCCTCGCCCTGGCTTTAATCGGCTTAGCACTGGCGGCTCGATCTGGCAAGAGGAAGATCGATTCGGACGGAATTTTGGATGAGGACTCCACTGACAGATTTGACTCATTCAAGAGCAAGTAAGTAAGAACCTACCAAAATTATCACTTGTTCATCTTCAGATTCAAGCGGAACTGCATCGACGGAACCACAGCGTGCAAGCAGAGGAAGAGAAACTACGCCAAGAATCTGAAGCGTCTGAAGGAGCTGAATGAGACGACGAATGGAGAGTGCGTTTCTTGCTCCTTGCACCGATTTCTCTATTTTTTAGCTACGAGGTGGAGGAGAACAAGTTCATGGACTGGTCGGACGACGACATGAAGAAGGTACGGTAGTCTGAATAGTACTACATCCTTAGGATTAAGCCTCAGCCCGTGCAAAGCATATCCATCCTAATTTTAGATGGTCTTCCCGATCGACGGCATGCCAAAGCCTCAGACCGACAACCTGGACTTGAGCGATCCGGTGCAGCTGAGGAACAAGAGGGTAAGAGGAGAGAGAGAGAGAGAGAGAGAGAGAGAGAGAGGGAGAGAGAGAGAGCGAAAGAGAGAGAAATTAATAGAGACTTGAAAATTATTCCCTAACTCCAGGCAGCGGCGGCGAACTTTGATTGGCGAACAACAACGGCTGTAAATCCGATCAGAAATCAGGGCAGTTGCGGATCATGCTGGGCTTTTGCGTAGGCTTTTTTGAATGGCTTCTTCAGTTTTGGAAATAAGTGGCTACAAAAATCAACAATTTCCTTACAGTTCGGTAGCGGCTCTTGAGACCCAGATGAACTACAAGAACAACCGGACGGGCGCGTTGAGGAGGTCGTATTCGGAGCAGGTACAAAAAAAGTGATTCGGAAAAATTGTTTTTACAGTACCTCGTTGACTGTAGCGTGACGTACTGGGGTTGCGGTGGCGGTTATCCGTCGGCTGCGTTGACGTGAGTTAGAGAGAGAAGGAGAGAGAGAGAGAGAGAGAGAGAGAGAGAAGAAAGAGAGAGCGAGAGAGAGAGCGAGAGAGAGAGAGAGAGAGAGAGAGAGAGAGAGAGAGAGAAAGAAAGATAGAGAGCACTACCCTTTCAAAGCCACGTTTTTCAGGTACATCAAGAATTACGGAACTCCCCGTGGAGCCGCCTATCCCTACGTCAGTGGCACCACTGGAGATACCACTGAGTGTATGACTGGATTGGTATTTAAAAATTCATACCTTTTAATGCAGGTTTCAGACTCTCGAGAAGCCGGTCTCCGCAGTGTCCATCTTCACCGGAAATGTCAGCCAAACCGTGACTTTCATCAAAAACCAAGGACCAGTTACGGCATGTAAGTCAAGCAATTCTCATCATGACTTGGTAGAGTATTCCTAAAAACATGATGTATTCCTAAAAACGTGCTGTCTTACCTTAGCACTCTGAAGTAACCTTAAAGTGTCCTTTTTCAGGCTTCTACGTCTGCAACAGTTTCTACGCATACGCATCGGGAGTGTATACCGCAAACTGCACACCGAACAGCCCCGGTTTCCAAGGAGGACATGCCGTGGCGATCATTGGATACGGTAAGAAGGAGCGAGAGAGTGACAAAAAAGCGGGCGAGCGAGAGAGCGAGAGAGAGAGAGAGAGAGAGAGAGAGAGAGTGGATCCAATCGTTTGACGCTAATTTTCAGGTACCACCGCGGCTGGTGTCAACTACTGGCTAGCCCGCAACTCTTGGGGAACCGATTGGGGCATTAATGGCTATTTCATGGTAAATTGTACTATCGTTAATTTTATATTTATTAATGCGCTGTTGAGGTCCTAATTCTGACCTTTTTAGATCAAACGTGGTGCCGATGTCTCCTCCATCGAGTCGTGGGAGATCACCGGGCCCAGGACCGTACTCTTGCCATAAATCATGAGTACATATGAAACGATTAATAATGGAAATTTTATGTTAATAAATAATTTAATTGGAGCTTTAAGTTTTAGGTACAAAAGGCATTACAAAAGTCCATCCGATCGTGGAACTGTGAACTTGCACTTGCCGAACACCTCTGACTCTTCCACATAATTTGATGCAAAGCGGCACCGATGATGAATGCCACAAGGTACCAAAAAATTGACACAATATAGGAAAAGTCTATCTATTTGTCATTTAAACATTCTAAACTGTTCGCACGCGGAATTCTACCATCTACAAGTTGTTATCGGTGCCTCGGCTTTTCAAAATTAGGCGTATATAATATTTTAGAGCATTTTCAATGCTTTCAGCGAACGCTCTTTAAGCTGAGCTTTGATGACGATATTTTTTACTGAAAAGAGATATTAATATCCGGAATTTTTCCCATTTGAGAGGTTCAATCATGAAAAGCTCTACAAAATACTACGCGAGGCCGCATTATGAAATCCCGGCGGACTGTGAAGTCTTTTATCCTTGGCTATAGAATACAGTTTGTTTTCCGGTCCCTTTTTCTATAAAAACGAGCGTGAAATTCATAGCAATAAGCTCCATGATTTGCGCTATATCATTTTCGAATAGTGTTCTTTGAAAATTTTGACCATTCCTTACGTACTGTAAAATTTCAGGAAAATGACTTGGCCCTCGGCCCTGCTATTCCTCGGGCTGGTTACCGTAGCCCTCGGCGCGTTCGAGTCGGATTTGGACGGGATTCTCGACGGTGATGTTCTACAGCAATTCCAGGAGTTTTTAAATAGGTAAATTTTGCAACAACTACGCTAAAAATTAGCCAAATCCTCTAGCTTCAATAAAACGTGCGATCCCGGATCGGCCGATTGTCTCCAGCGCCAGCAAAACTTTGCCAACAACTTGGAGCAGTTGAAGAAGTTTTCGGATTCTTCGGATGATGGGTATTTTATATATTAAATTTATGTGTATTTTTAGATACAAAAAGTGTTTTTTTATAATTAGCTCTTTTTTAGGGCAGAGTTCGGGATGAACCATTTTATGGACTGGTCGGTGGAGGAGATGAAGCGGGTAGGGTTGACTGATTTTGCTCATTTATGGCTGTTTGGTTACAAAATACGTATTTGATTTTGTGTATGGCTATTAAAATTACTATCTAAAAACTACTCGTCATCACCATCACCATCTAAATTACGATCTAGACTTTTAAGATGACGTTCAACCATGAATCGACCGGCCCGACAGCTCAAGCACCTTCCGCCGGCGCGATCCGGGCCAAGAGACAGGTGAATTGTCCAGATTATTTTAACATAAAATTTATCAACGATTTTGCAATTATACATTATGACGAAATAGCGAAAACAAAACTTAAAGTATTATCTAGCCGTTTCCAGTCAGTTCCGGGCCCTATCTATGAAGAGGAGGTCGTACTGCTCGACGTCGACTTCCTAGACCCATTTTTTGCATTTTTCCAGCAGGACATTGACGAAATCATTGCCTATTTTGAAAAACAACAGCATGACGAGTATAATGATTATTATTATGATGACTATAACCAGGTGGAATATAACGCGTTTAGTCATTTTACCGCCAATTAACCATGTTAACCTAAAATTAAGCTAACCTTAGAATTGGATATTAATGCTTACATTATCATAGTAAAATAATGATCAAGTTTATCAAATAGCAACACAAAAACCAGTAAATATTTAGACGATGAACGACACTGACACCTGGGATTGGCGTACTACCGGTACCGTAAACCCAGTGCGAGACCAGGGCCAGTGTGGCTCGTGTTGGGCGTTTGCGTGAGTTTTTCTAAATTTGTCGATAATATCAAATTAAATATAGTAATTGAAGACGCACAAAAATATGTTTTAGCACCGTAGCCTCGATCGAGGTCCAAACGAACTACAAGAGCAACCGAACGACTCCCAAGGATCGAGTCCAATACTCGGAACAGGTGCGGAAAGAATCTCCGTGTCTATCTCAGTCACTCTCTCGCTCTCTCTCGCTCTCTCTCTTTCTCACTCTCTGCCTCTCTCTCTCTTTCTCCTCGACTGCGCCCCCTCCGACGGCTGCAATGGCGGATGGCCGGCCACTGCCATAAAGTACGCTACAATACCTTAAAACGCACCTTTTTTAGTTATGTCCAAAAGAAAGGGATCACCGCGGAGGGTAATCTCAAATGCACCGCTGAGAAGGCCAAAAAATGCCCTAAGGAGGTAAGGTATCCAATTCTGTCTCTCTCTCTCGCTCTCTCTCGCTCTCTCTCCCTCTCGCATTCCCTATCCTTTTCAGAAAGTCCAAAAGCCCGTCATCGGCCAGGTCGATTTGACCGGAAACGTTCAGGCTATCCAAAGCTTCGTCAGGTCAACTGGTCCCGCGACGGCAGGTAAAGCTATAAACGCTCCTATTTGACTAATCAAGGCTATTTTAGCCTTCTACGTCTGCAAGAACTTTTACTACTACAAATCCGGCGTGTACACCACGGATTGCGACCCGAATAATCCGGACTATGAGGGAGGGCACGCGGTGACGATTGTTGGATACGGTATGGTGGAGATTTTGTAGGGGCCACGAAGCACCGATCCAATACATCTGCTATAGCTTTACCTGGCTAGCTTATTCGTTTTAGGCACCAGCTCGCAGGGAGTTCCCTACTGGCTCGTCCGCAACTCGTGGGGTACGAACTGGGGAATGCAGGGCTATTTCTGGGTAAGCATACACTTTTGTTCTTTCTCTACACCTCGCTCTCTCTCATCCACCTTTAATTCAAAAAATTTCAGATGAAACGCGGCACCGACCCGTCCAGCTTCGAGTCGTGGGGCAACACCGACCCACACACTCACGCCATGTGATGGATAAGCTACCGTATCCACCAATTTTTGTCAAAAATGGATAAAGCGCTTCGTGAAATGGAGTTGAATTGAAAGGAAACTCTAGTTCCACGTTCACAAACTGAAGCACAGAGATGTCGATGCGAACACGGTCTCTCTCTCTCTCTCTCTCTCTCTCTCTCTCTCTCTGCGACTCATTCCGTTAGCCTTCAATAGCTTTTCATACAGACCCAGCTAGTTAACGCGTCAGCCCAACGAAATTTGACTGGCCAGCCAAGAATCGTCAATGCACGGGTAGCTGAAAATTCTAGTCCATTCTGTGACCAGTGAAAAAAGACCGCTTCGCGGCCTTTTTCGACTGGATCCCGTCCAGGAACCATGAACCTGAATACCTTCTTTCTTAGCTTGTGGAGCAAATACCTTGGTCAAGAAACCATTCTTTGGCCTGCGGCGCTAGAGCCAGAGCCGGGCCTAAACCTCGCGCTAGAATCTTTATGCCTGCGGCGCTAGTTACTGGTTGTTCTCCCGGATTTGGCCTGCCGCGCAAGAGCCTAGATCAAGGACTCTTCATTGGGCTGCGGAGCGAGAGCCTGGGACAAGGACCTTTTCTTCGGCCTGCGGCGCTTTTGGATCAATCGACTGACTCAGAACCGGAGGAATTACTCGGAACAGGTGAGGAAGAAGACAAATAAAAGTAAATCGGTTTTAGTGGCTTTTGGACTGCTCCGGCAGCTCATGCTCAGGTGGTTGGCCGGCTACTGTGCTCAAGTAAATTAGTTCTACGCGTTCTTCCATCTATCAGCCTCTCTCTCTCTTTCTCTCTGTCTCTCTCTCATGCCCATACTTTCAGCTACGTCCGACAAAACGGAAGTGCACGTGCAGAAGCCCTGAAGTACAGCGCGCAAGATTCTTATATTTTTGTGTGTCTAGACCGTTGACAAGTCTGCCGCTACCGTCGTTGATTTGACTAACAATATTCCTGGTATCGAAAACCACCTGAAAAAAGGTGGACCAGTAACAGCAGGTGAGGGATTTGGGCCTTTATCGGAAACGAGGTTTTAAGCAGCTAAGGTAATAGCTATAGTCATTTATTAGCCATCTTCGTCTGCAGTGACTTCTACCATTACGTAAACGGTACCTACCACAATGTTTGTTTGAAGACAGATACGGACTATCTGGGAGGACATGCTGTGGTGATCGTTGGTTACGGTATGGTTTCTGCGGCTCTCTCGCTCTCGATCTCGCCCTCTCTATCGCTCTTTTCACTAACTGTCTCTCGCTCTCTCTCTCTCTCTCTCTCTCTCTCTCTCTCTCTCTCTCTCTCTCTCTCTCTAGCTTCAAATTCTAATTTAGGTACCGACAGCGCCGCTGTACCCTACTGGCTTGTCCGCAACTCGTGGGGCGTCAACTGGGGTCTGCAGGGCTATTTCCAGGCATGAATTTTTCAGGCAAATTGGCAGATACTTACTTTATAGCTAATTCGATATGCGTAGTCTATAAAAAAAATATTTTTTTAGATGAAGCGTGGCGCCAACATGTGCGACATCGAAGGCTGGGGATGCACGGCGTTGACCGCCGCCAAAAGTGCTTGCATTATATCTTGAATTTTGAGTTTATAAGCTTGATAAAGTGAGATGCTACTAGTGAATATCACCAATTAATGACAAGAAGCGAAACACCAACACACCGAAGAAGAGAAAAGTGAAAACCTCTAGTAGGAAAAAATGCATAAGTTTCGACTCGGACAGTTCCACCTAAACCGACCGTCTAAAGTACATTTGAATAAATTGAATATCGGGTAGCTTTATCAAACCGTAAAGCTAAAAGTTGTACAATGCTCTCTCGGGACGGTAATTCCAACAGATTCGGTTTTTGCATCCTGTCTATTGAAAAGCTGAACCGGCACTACGGCTAATCCACTAATCCCAGGGAATTTCATCGGAATTCGTTGGGACCGAGCGATCAAAGCATTGTTCTGCTTGGTATAAAAGCGCAGTTTGGTGGCCAAAACTCACCACCGATTTAATTCCGCTTGAATTGATATAGGCAATTCACCATTCTACATTTTTAGGGAAGCCATGAAGTGGGTTCTTCTCGCTGCCTGTCTTGTGCTGGCGTTTTGGGCTTTCGCGGTCGAGGCCACCGTACGTTTTTGAGACATTTTTAGAGAATTTCAGGGTATATTCGCATTTAAACTTTAAAGTACGATTTTGGAGGATTTTGGAAATCATGCGATCTGATTGTCAAAAGCGCTTACAAGCTCCTGCTCATTCACTCAATTTTAGGATGACATCGACCAGATCCTGGATTCCGAGGAAGGGAACGAGTTCAAGAAGTTCAAGTACAGGTTGGAAACTCCTCAGCCGCGACAAATATATCGTACAGGTACGGAAAAAGCTGCACGGACGGGAGTGAGAACTGCAAGAAGCGCAAGCGCAACTTCAAGACCCATCTGAAAAGGATCAAGGAGTGGAATGCCAACTCGAATGGCGGGTGGGTCGAGGCCTCCCTTTGATTGAAACCATGATTTTTAGCGCCGAATACGGGGTGAACCGTTTCTCGGATATGTCGGACGAGGAGAAGTCGAGGGTTTGTTTGGTCCTAAATAATTTCTGATATAGCGCGACGTAAGCTTTTATACCGAATTACATTTGAGATCCAGGTAATCCAGAAAATACTGATGTTTAATGCACTTGAACGGTGTTCCTAAAGAGTTTCTTCCAAAATTTTACAGCCCCCATTTTTCCAGACGTCGACGTTTCTCAAACAAATTTTTCGAAAAATCGGAAAAATGTCGACCTTAGGCGGCATAAAATTTTGATTTTTTGTAATGTCGACATTATCCATTTCGACGCTATAATTTTGGTCATGCTCCCGCTTTTTTAGATGGTGATGAAGCTCGACTCGAAGCCGGCGGGCATGTCGGCCAACAGAGTGGGTCCCAGGGCATTTGACTGAATAAAGAATTCGATCGCAGTAATGGCTATTTCTAAGGGCAGCAGGTTTCCCTAACCTGAATATTCAGTTTTAGAAATGATCGGTAGCAATAAAGTTCTAGGCCCGGCGTGACGCCTTTAACATCGTGATGCCCGGCGACGAGGTGGAGAACGAAGGGTGGCCGGTCATCGACGAAGATAACGGCGGGTGGCCTGTTATTGACGAGGACACGACAACCAAGAAATCGGGCACGACCACCACCCCGCAACAAAACAACGGCAATGTGGACCTGCGGTCGACGGGCGTGCTGTCGGCTATCCGCGTCCAAGGCGATTGCGGATCGTGCTGGGCCTTTGCGTAAGTTTGGATCGCCCAACACGCGACACGTTCCGTCTTGCCGCGTTTTGTACTATTAGGGGGGCGCCGAACTGCCAAAAATTGAGTAGCGGCTAGCAAATTGGAGCCCTGTACGTCGGAGGCCTTTCACAGCCTAGAGGGCGGGGAGCGCGTCGTCACCCCAGATCAGGCTTTCGGCGAACTTTTTGCCAAATAAGACGATTAAAGCACCAAAACTATTTAAGACTGAGTGAGGATATTAAAAATGAAGAATTTGCGAATTATAGTGTTTTCACAAAGAAATCGGCCACAAATAGTTTCGCGCAAAAGTCGAAGTGCGAGGGCTCGCGTCCCGCAGCGACCGCTGGCAATTTGCCAAAAATAAAAGGCCCCTCCCAAAAGGGCTTTACTTTGGTAATTTAATTAAATTTAACAAAAAGGATCCCTTATGGTTTTTGACAGTACAAATATGCGCAGCAATTTTACTTGTATATTTTAGGGCTGTCGCGGCACTTGAGGGCGCCTCCAACCGAGCCAACAACCGAACCGGCGCAAATCGTCGCAACTACGCAGAACAGGTCACACGAAAACATTTGCATTTCATAAAATGTTGATTTATTTTAGTACCTGATGGATTGCAGTGGGCGTGCTTGTAATGGAGGATGGCCCACCCAGGCTCTATCGTAATTTTAGACGATTTTTTCGCAAATGACTTATTTCAAGGGAGATATCCCTTAGATTACGCACCTTACATTTTATTGGGTGCATTTCGTAATACCAACTTGGGAGAGCACCGTAATTAGGCCACCCAAATCGTACCTTAAAGATACATCCGCACCAACGGGATCGTCCGGCACGAAACATTGGCCTATCGGGAAATGAGGAACCCGACTTGCACGAGAAAGGTAGCACCACTGTCGAGGCTTACCGTACCACTGTAGTCTCCAAATTCATAAATACCATTTACAGTCACCCGAATATCCGGTGGCGAGCGTGATTAACCTGTCCGGCAGGGTGAAGGACATCATGAACCACGTGAAAAATGTTGGCCCGGTGGTCGCGTGTAAGTTGGATACGACCTGACTTCATGCACACCAAGGCCAGCGTCACGCTAAAATTCCGCATTTTAGGCTTCGAAGTCTGTAACGACTTTTGGTATTACACGGGGCGTGTGTTGACCACCAACTGTAAGGAGACGTCGCGCGATAATCGGGGCAAGCATGCGGTGGTGATTGTTGGCTACGGTGAGGCACGGTTTCGAAAGAAAATTAGAAAGCGAACACTCGACGCCGACGTCGAATTCAACTCAGGCACCACTCCGGCGGGCGTCGACTACTGGCTGGGGCGCAACTCATGGGGTGCCGACTGGGGCCTGAACGGCTACTTTATGGTAAATACTTCGCGCTTACGGTGGTGACGTTCTCCGGAATCCAGATGCAACGCGGCAAGGATTTGAGCGGCTTCGAAACCATGGAAAACGTTGCAATCACGCCGGCCATAATTCCGTAAGATCCCCTCAATAAATAGCTTCCTAGGACCTGGGCAATTAAACCTGCGGCAAGTTTGCATACTTTTCA